>VZRO01000989.1:194077-237089 GCA_013397915.1 Daphoenositta chrysoptera
CCGCCGGCACCGGGAGTGCTGCGGGGGGAACATGTGAGCCCCGGGGGCAGCCTGGCTGTCGGGGATGGGGCTGAGTGTGTGGGTGCGGAACAGGAGCTCGGGGCACCGGGCATCCTTTGGGTGACAAGTCCCTCATCCCCACAGTTGTACTCCTGCTTGGCCCGGGTTGGGAATGCTCCCAGAAGCGCTCCTGGCCCTGTGTCGCAGGTGCAGTGCAGCGTTTTGGAGTGTTGGCTTTTAGCAGCATTAAATAAGTAAATGATTTTTTGAAATAGATGGTAGGTTTGAAACAACTGAGTTGAAAGTATGGAGAACGCAGGGAGGTCAGGCATGTCCACCTCCTTGCAGGATCCTTCTGTCCTTGTCTATCCATACCATGACATTGCTCTGAGCTGGGTGGTAGCTGCATATGTCCCTTGGTGCATGGGGATAGCTTCCCACAGAGTTTGTGGAAGGTGGCTGCTCCTTCTGTAGCCACTCTCATGCCAGTGACCATGCCATTGACTTGTGTAGGAAGGGCTTGGGGCTTTCTCATAGGTGTGTGTATGGCCATGGGAGTGGCAGCAAACTTTTCCTCTCCCTTGTCATCATCCTTTGTGTGGCTGTGGGGATGGCTGTGACCTTCTCCTTCCTCGTGGCCATGTCTGCGGACCTCACAGTGGCCATGACCTTCTTTCTCATGAGGGTGGCATCCTTTTTGCTTCACACATACAGAACAGCTGAAGCAAAAAGGGAGAGTATTAAAGCGAAGAGTATCCTATAACTCCCACTAATCCTCTAGCTGCTTAGACTAAGCCCTTCCTGCCTTAATGACTTAAATGCCTGAGGCAGTTTAAAGAACAAAAAGCTTTTCCTAATGCCAGGGTGGGTGACTCTCTCCCACCGAAGGCTGACACCTCTCCAAACCCAGCAGGAGGGAGTTTCAAGGACAGGCTGCTGGCAGCACCGCTGGCCCAGCGTTGTGCTCCCTGCTGGGCTGGGCTGCGGGGGACCAGCCTGTTGTTCTGAGCCTTAGCCACAGAAATGTCACTTGCCTGGTAGGATCAGATCCACTGCAAGGAGCGGCTCCAGAGCAGCTTGTATTGTGTGGCCCAGCAGGAAAGACTGAAACCTGGTATCTGCTGAAAAGATTGGCTGGCATTAATGTGGTGACAAGGACATGGGTGATACTTCCTTTTCATTCTTCCCAATGCTAAATAATAATTCTTGCAACAGTAATGATAACAACAAAGCCATGGAAGCTGCAAGGATGGTGGGAATCAGCTGGATTACAAACATCCCACTGCTTCTGAGAGACAGGCACATCTTACAGATTTAGTTTGGCTCAGCTCGAGGTGTGAACTCCTTGTCTGGGAAGTGGGGGTGATCACGCTTCCTCACTCCCACAGCTTGGCGGGTTTCCTTCGTACTGCTGCAAGGTATTTAACACACTGATTAATTATTTTTCATTGCCTTTAGCCAGGGGCTAGAGCAGGGCTTGGCTGCAAAGCACTGCCTGAGGCAGGCAGTGGGGCTGCCCGTGTCCCTCCTGAGGCTGCTGCTGCACGGCCAGGGCTGGGAAGGATCGGTGGAAGGCCACTGTGGTGGCCAAACTCCAGGAATCCAGGAGTCCCTTACTTCAAAACCTGCTTGGCTCTTGCCCCTGCAGTGCAGCAGAGGAGGAGCTGCCTCTCCCATCAGCCGGAAGCTGATGCTCTCCTTAATGTGTTGTGCCATTTGGAATATTGCTACTCTGTGACCTCCCTGTGCTTGGCCAGTTGGAGACTGGTGGGGCACATCTCAGTGTCATTCTAGGGCAGGCATGTGCTGATCCCAAGATTTCCTGTCCTTACAGAAACAACCCAAGGGTGAGCAGGAAGGACAAGCAAATGGGGCTCCCAAACTGTTTTAGGAACATAAATGCTTCCCACAAGACAATTCCATCAAGATGAGACCATCCTTCATCCAGAGGAACTCTTTCTTTCAGGGTGCCTGGCAAACCATGATGGTTGAGTCAGCAGGATGGAGGCCAAGTGATCCGGATCAGTGTTCTTGGATTGGAATGCATCCCTGCCTCTCTTTCTGCACGCAATGCTATCCTGCATCTCAGGGAAACCATGTTCAAAGCTGACAGCTTGCAGTGGTGACACCACCATGATGTTTTGGACAGTGCAAAACCACCCATGTCATGAATTTCATGGACACCCAAGCCCTTGAAGTCACCATGGCCAAAGCAAGGCTGGGTATCACTGCGCAGCTGCCTCGGATTGCAGTAGACTGCTGGTTTTCAGGCAATGTGCAATGGCTTGTGGATCTGCAGCCAGCTTATGAACCCTGGTCTGTCACTGCTCACTGGAGCAATGAAATAGCCAGGGTATTTCTGCTGCTTGAAGCCAGTGACAGTGTGCCAGACACCTCCCGTGCTGGAAGATTTCCATGGGTACAGCAGCAGTCCTGGCTGCTCCTGCTGCACAAGCCTCCCATTGTCTCGGCCACTGAAATTGCTTCCTTAGCCAGAGAACAGCTCTCTGGCAGGGACAGCGCTGCATTAGCCAACTGAGCCCCAGTCACTTCACTGTGCAGAGCTTATTTTACAGGTAAGTGTAGCTGCCCACCCTCTGCTACTTCAGGAGGGGTTAATTTAGAGATATAAAGTGCTTTAGTTATGGTTTGAATGACAGGACCTGAGTCAGAGATGTTTATTTGAACGTTTACATTTTACACCAAAGCCATTGGTGCTGGGTGCCTGAAGAGAAAGGCCCAGACATATTTTGGGTCTCCTCTACACAGCCAGTTTGATTTGCTGCTGTCCCAGCAGCACGGAACAAGCAGTGTCATTGTGCACAGAAGGACATGTGTCTCTACAGATGTTTGCACTCCACAGAGCCCACCTTTTTCCTCCTTGCTCCTGGCCCATGATGGCCTTTTTCTGGTTCGTCGGTGCAACAAAATTTTGAATTTTTAGTAGTAAAACTACCTAAAAAAAAAAAGATTTAGTGCCTATTTGTTCAGTGCCATTCACTCTGTACTGGGATGGGCTTGGAGGAGCCATCACCCTCCAAAATTTGTGCAGTTGTCTGTGTCGATAAGGAGCATCCTCACCAGTATGCACCGGTTTAAGGCATGAGGTTGAAAGGGGCTCAGGAACCAAGCTCACAGACAGTTTTTGGTTGTCAGTCGTTATTTCTGCCCAGGATGTGTGCTGGAGCATGACCCACATGCAGCACAGCACAGAGAGATCCATGCAGGGCCCTTCTCTCTTTCTCAGGGTTCTGTGAGGCTCCTGCAGTGCTGGAAACCTGTGAATAGCTGTTGACCCAACACCAGGCCTGAGAAGGCAGGCATATGGCAGTTATGTTTCTGGGCACCAGTACATTGCAAACTGAAGCAAATAAGAGATGTGCTGAATTTGCAGTGTGTTTGTAGGGGCAGGAGGCCCATGGAGACCCAATTCAGCTTTGTCTTGGCAGGGGAAGTCTCACTGTAACAATATTGTCCCATTTTCCCCAGTGCTGTGTGCTGGGAGCGCAGCCACATTCGCTCTGAAGCCGCCCATATGTTCACACCATTTCCCAGCGTGACTGACAGCGAGCCAGTTCCCTCCAAGCATCCTGAGATATCCCAGACTAATTCATCCCTTGCACATAAATATTCTTCCTGTGAGGATTTGGGACATAAATTCTCAGCCTGGGGAAGGCCAGAGAAGGTGCCAGGATATGCGACACCATGACTAACTGTGCCTGTTACAATACCTTCACAGCCTAAAGAAGGTCCCAATGGCACCAGTGCCAGCAAGACAGTGTCATCCAGAAATGGCCCAGCTGTCATTTTGGAGAGGAAATTGGCCGAAATGGCTAATTTCAGGAGTATCAGAGGCTTGGGGGGGATGAAAACCAGTTCTTTTGCCCCATGAGCAGTTACATGAGTGGAGTGGAAAGGTTCCACTTCTCATATTGTTGAAATGTTTCTGCTTTTTTTTTTGGTTAGTAACTGAGCTTCAGAAATGCTCCAATGTATTTCAGCTGGTGCTTCCAGAAAAAGGCATTTTTAAGTGTTTGTTCCAAACCTTTCTCATCAAAAGGTTTCAGTAACAACAGGGCAAAGGAAGAGTGTTTTTAATCAATTACTTCTAAAGGTACTGAAGGGAACAAAGTATTCTAGGGAGAAAGGAGATGGAACTTTTCCTTTTTACAAACCCAGTTCTAAACCCTGTATGGTAGTCCACCCTAATCCCATGTTTTTGGACTGACCTGTATCCCCAGGCCTGAGCAACACCTCAGCCCTTCTGCAGAGATCAAGTCAGAAGGGCCAACAAAATATCCACATTCCCAAGGGAGAATTCTGGCTCAGAAGCTTGCTCAGGGACCCAAAGTGGATGCCCAGAGAAAGGTATCATCCTCTTGAATTATGATTTCCATCCTGCTGGAGCAGGGATTATTTGCACTTTCAGAAGTTTTCTGCCACTTGAGTGAAGCGCTCAGCAGCCAGGCACAGCCCAGCAAGTCTGCAAGTGCTTCATGTGATGCCTAAGATTTTTAGCTTTTTATATTTTTCATATATTTGTAGCTTTGTAGATTGCTAAAGCATGGCTGTAGCTTCTAGTATTTTTCCTACTTTCTTCTCTACATTTAGGAACAATAAGCTAACCTTATAAACTTTAAAATTGTGTAGTCTTATTCCAAGAAGAGAACTAACTACAAGGATGTTCTGTTTTCCAACCAGAATCTGGACTGAACATAACAAAAGTGGGGCAAAAGAAAGCTCTGGACTGCTTCCAGTGGGGACCCCAGGAATAATTACCTAACCAACTAACCTTTTAATTGGACAGTATATGGTAAGTATACTAATTGACTAACCTTATAAAAATTATAGAATTACTATACCACATGCGATTTTTGCCGTATTGTGTACCTGAAAGCTTTCAAGGAAAGGTTTGCTTTTATATTCACTCTAACATTGTTGGAAAGATCTATTCTATTTTCCAGGCATCACATGCACCTCCACCTCTTCCCTCCACCCAAGTATTAATTATTGTTGAACTGGTCCTTTAATATTTAATTGCCACCTTGACTCCCCTTTTCATCTCCTCCCTTCCCAGGCGCCTCTGAGCCTTGTGCAGGCTGGTCCTTCCTGTGTTTGTCCTCCCAATCAGCTGCACACCGTGACCCTCTGCACAAGAAAAGCCAGTCTTCCTGCTGAGCCCTGTCCGAATCCATGCACCATCTGTGCAAAGTGGCGCCGCTGGAGCCCACGGAGAGTCTTCAGTCCAGCTCAGACCCTGGAGCCAAGGTTGGTCTCTGGAGCTTGCTTTTGAGTTCTGCTGGCAAAGGGAAATGAGATGGTTTGTTAGGCTTTAATGGAGTTTGGCTGGGATGAGAGGCACCGAATTTGCCACTTGTTTCTTCTTGCATCAGACTCAAAGTGGGTCACTACCACTTGTGTAGCCCCAAAGCAGCCATCCGTGGAATAATTTTGAGTTTTTGGAATTCACAAAGGGCACATGACCATGTCAAGGGCAAGGTGGCTCCTGGCTGCTCATATGCAGCTTGTGAGCCCAGGCCACTGGGCTGTCTGTGTCCTCCTAGGTCTGGGCTGAAGCCATGGGCTGCAGCCATGGGCTGGAACAGGGAACCTCCCTGGGCTCCTGCTGATGACAGGGCAAACAAGTTGCTATATGCAGCATTCCGTGCTCTCCCCAAGGACTACATTTCCATAAAAGATGAAAAAAACCTGCCTGACTGGCTGTCCCAGCCACCTTCCACAGTCTCACACCCTTCCAAGGCTGGGTCCTGTGTCCTACATCTGAAGGCTGGGTAGTGAACAGGGTCAGCAAACCTGTATTCATCCCTGCTGAGCATGTCTGCAAGTGGGGAAAACTAAGTGGACGGGTTTATTTTTCATTTGCTCAGCCTATGACCACTTCAGAGGTCTTACACTGGAATGACAAATTTTCAGGAGCAGAAAATATTGGGAGAGCTGACAAGATCATGGGTTTTTCAAGGTGGCATTAAACATGGGTATGCACAGAACTCACCCACAGGACTTGAGGATCCTGCAGGCTGGGATGATGCACAGGGAAGGGGAAAAGAGGGGATGTCTTGTTCCAAATGGGAAGAGGGCTGCTCTGCACGCCCTGAGGTGTTTCTGTGCTGTGCCATGGTTGGTATCTCTGTGGGAAGTACCAACAGGCAGCTATGATCCTTACTGCTTTTAAGCAGGACCAGGCTTCCATTACATCCTTTAACTATCTTTGGTAGTTTTCATTTTAATTGTATATTGATCCATTTAAAAACAAATGTCTCAGCAGCCCTTTGATCCCCATGAGTCTCTCCAGCCAAAGCCCGTTTAAGTTCCTGCCTGGTTCCTGGTTCCTGGTCCTGGTCCCTCCTCCCAGTCTAGGGAATATGCTGACCTTTCTCCTGGCTGGAGGAAACACCTCAACTCCTTTTTTATCCTGCAGTGCAGTTGCTTGAAGGACCAGAACTGGGGGAGGCAAGGGAGGCAGGAGGAATTGGCTTATTGTGGGGAAGTTTGCTCTGTGTTTGGTAGGAAGGATGCCTCCAGGCCTCTGGGAACTCTTCTTTGATACACTGTGTTCCCATCCCTCCCTCTGTCCAAGGCCTGAAGAAGGATTGCCGGTTCAGTTCAGGAGCCTCGGGCAGCACATCGCTGCACACAGCCGTGCCTTGAGACCCGGCCCTGTGCCTTATCTGCAGTCCTGACACATGATATAAAAACAGCCTCCCACAGCAGCCAGACTTCAGCTCCTTCAGTGGGCTTTTGGCAGCTGCCTCCCAGATCCTCCCAGCAGTTCCCGAGTGCCATCTGTTGACTCGATAGCGGTCGTGCAAAAAATGGAGAGGAGCCAGGGTAAGGCTGGGTGAAGTGCACTTGGGAAAAGCATGGGTCTGAGTGGCTCTGGAGGAGTTTCACAGAGTGCAAAAGGAAAAGGAGGGAGGCTTTCAAGCCAAAGCAGTTCCTGCTGGTGGAAGGGCTGTTGAAGGGATGCCAGGAATGCTTCTCAGGGCAGGCAGGTTTGCGTTTTTTGAAGAATCAGATTCTTTCCTTCAGTCTTTGTGTAAGGCAGAGAAACAGAGTCTTACTGACAAAATATGGGACAAAACTTTGTGCCAGCTGCTGAGTGCTATCCCGGATCAGGGGGATGGCAGACTCCTGTCAGGGATGGTTCTTTGTGCCAAAACTGAAAGGCCTTGCAGCACACAATTAGAGAAAGGAACTATTTCACTGTCACAAGCACAAAATGGAGAGGTCATTGCACTGCTTTCCTTCCTTTGCCCCAGAAAAATCTCCAGCAAACTTTGCCCCGAGTGGAGAGCAAGGGCTCCAAGTAGACAGCTGGAAGCTCTGCTTAAGGATAGTCAGCCGAGCCCCTGTACTGTGCAGCCACAGCAGGGCAATGCAGCAAAACCCCCTTTATATCCTCTTGATTCCTCCAGCTTCCAGGCTTTCCTGAAGGAAGCTGCTGTCCACCCCGGGGACTGCTCCTTCAGGGGCTGCCCGAGGTTAGCAAGAGCTGACAGATCCCTGAAGCAGAAACCATAGAGCCAACCTGGGTACACTCTGTGTGCCCACTGTGCTGAGCACCTTCAGAGATGGGACCAGCCAGAGCACAAGAGAGCCCAGAATTAGGCCATCCCACCTATGAAAAGTTTTCTGTGATTTTAAAGAATAAAGAGATTAACTCTAAGGGTGGTGTACAAATTGCTGAGTGAGTAATGAGGCTGGTTTCTCCAGATGTCCTTCCTGTTGCACATGGATGCAGGATGCACTTGCTACCTGAAGTATGCTGTCAAGCTGCTGCATGTGGGAAATCGCTGCCACCAATGGCTGGAGAGAGCAGGATTGGTGTCCTGCAGCCACCCAGGTGGGGATGTTCCTGTGAACAGGATTCAGTGTGTCCTGAAGTCCTGTAAGACTCCCAAAATGTCATGCATCCAGCAAAACCTGCTCACTAGAGCAGGAGATTAGGGACCTTCTCTGGCTCCTCTCCTTCCCAAAAGCAGACTTCTGGGTATTGGGATCCCTGGTGCCAGGATGATGTCTGGAAGGATTGGCCATAGCCTGGTGTAGGTACAGACCTCATGGGAAGGCAGTGCCAATCTTGGGATTGACATTGCACTTCAGAGAAAATCAGGGGTTTTGACAGTTTTTTTACTGGGGACAGCTGGGGTGTTACTGCAGCCCTTCCTGGCCACAGTGCTGGGAATAATCAAATGTAAGTGCATATTCATAACCCCAAAAATCTTGGCACATTTATAGGGTTCTGTTTTCTCCTGTGACTGTCCCAAGGGCACAAGCAGGTCCCCAAACCAGCCTGTTTTGCCCCACTAATGCAGCTTCAGATGCTGCTCCCTTGGCTGGGCCCTTTTGCCCCTGGGTTTCTGTGTCTGCAGTGTTCACTGAGGGTTCCCATTGATCTCAGATGATGATGCAGAAGTAGGTGCTTGTCATTTGTGCCACTCAGACATGGTAAAGGACAGCTGAGACATGTCAGCTCTTTTTATTGAGGTCAGGAGCTGCCAACACTGCCCTGGAGGGAAATGCAGCTCTCCACGGACATCAGCAAAAGGCAAAGGTATTTTAGGGATCTTCACCCCTGTTCATGGCACTGCTCATTGCTGGAAGAGCTTGGCCACACTGCCAGGAATGGCAGGGACATAGGATGCCATGGCTGTGAGGTCTGGAGAAACTCCTTGTGAGCACTTGGCTTAAGCCTTGATAATTCAAGCATGACATGGGCAGCCCAGTGGACCCAGCTGCATGTGGTGTTCACCCTGCACTGCACACAGAACCTGGCCTTGGAGTCGGGGTTAATGGTCTCTGTTTTAACCTGAACCTCAGCATTAGCATAGTATGCAGTCTCCTTCAGGCCAGCGACATGACCAGCACATGAACAGGATAATGCACCAGTGCTGGACAAAGTGTTTCCATGAACACTGATTCCCTGGCTCAGCTCAATCCCTGGGCTGACCTTGTCCCTGTGACCAACAGCCCAGCCAAAAATGGGGTATCACTCCACCCTCACAAGAGACTGTGCCAGCTTGGAAAAGCAAGGCAGCACCACCCCACAGTTCCCCTGTGTTCCCAGGGCAAGGTAAAGCTCCACATGACTCTGCATGTCCTGCACAGTCGTGTCCACCACAAACCTCTTGACAAGCACTTGGGCTCTAGCAAAGCTCTTGTGTCTTTTTCCCAATTTTCTACTCACAGCAGAGTCTTCATTTCCTTCATCAAGACTGAATCCAGAGGCACTGCCTTGGAAATGGTTTCAATTTCCTTTCATCATTGAGTTGCTGCTAATTAATATGGGTCAGTCTGTCCCTCCAAGAGCTTTTACTAAGCTGTGCTTCCAGCTCCTTAGTGCCTTAGCTGTGATGTACAACAGCCCAAGTCATGCACAGAGAAGGGACCAGATCCTGAGTTCTGCAAAGTCTTTGGCAGGTTTCCCATAAACCACTCTGGGTTTCAGGTCAGACTTCTTGGATTTTGTGAGGAGTTGACCTGCTCAAAGGTCTTAGAGGGGACAGCGGGCAGAAGTGGGCCAGCTTGGTTTTTTAAATATATGAACATAGCAGGGCCCACATTAAGGTTGGGGTGTGCATCAGTCCTTGGGCACAAAACCATTCCCTGGTGTGCTTCCATCTCCTGTTTGCCTCACACTCAATCCATGTCCTTCAGGACAGAGGGAGAGGACAGCCAGTCTGTGTTGAGGGAGGATGTAGCATGTGGCCAGGATACGTGGCTGAAGTTTGTTCAGCCTGGAGGAGACTGAGGGGACACTCATCGGGGTCTGCAGCTTCCTCACAAGGGGCAGTGGAGGGGCAGCTCCGATCTTTGCTCTCTGTGACCAGGGACAGGAGCCGAGGGAACAGCTGGAGCTGTGTCAGAGGAGGGTTAGGCTGGATATCAGGAAAAAATTCTTTTCCCCAGAGGGTGGTCAGGCACTGAACAGGCTCCCCAGGGAATGGTCATAGCCCCAGAGCTGCCAGAGCTCAAGGAGGGTTTGAACAACACTCTCAGGCACAGGGTGGGATTGTTGTGGTGTCTGGGCAGGGCCAGGAATTGGGCTGGATGATCCTGTGGGTCCCTTCCAACTCAGGATATTCTATGGTGAGGTAAGGGTTCGTGTGGCAACCTGAGATGCAGCAGCTGAATGCTGTTCCCTCAAAGCCCCCCTTGCTACTTGTGACTCTTCTGAGGGTTGTTTTAGCAGCTTTCAGACAGGGACTTACAGAAGTCCCTCTGCTTTGGCTGTGTGCTTCCTGCTAGTCCTCCTTCTGGCTCGTGATGCCCACCCCACAGAACTCTTCTGAAAGTACCTTTCTTTCTTTATTTTCCCACTTTAACAGTGGGGAAATAATTCCCAGAGAATACTGAAATTAAACAGAAAAAGGCAAATCTGACCCATGTTTTCCCATGCAGACTGTTGCACACACTCACACTCAGAAGACATCCAGGACCCCAGATATTTCCCGGCCCTGCCAGGCGTGGAGCCAGCCATGCATAACAAACAACACGACCCCATGAATGGCCACGCAGCGAAGCCAAGCTGTTTGCCTGATCCATCCGTCATTGTTCACTCGGCTTTTCCCACTTTGAACGAGGGCTTGTGGCATCAGGAAGTTAAAAGGAGTCAGGAGGGGAGAAAAGGGGGAGTGTTTCTTTTAAAAAGAGAGTGAGATTGGAGAGGAGGACACAGGCACTCCAAACCCTGTCTGTGCTTGGTATATTAGGCAGCCAGTGCTCTTGGCTGGGAGCCCAGACGAGGCTTTTGTAATCAAAACATGATCTTGTATGCTGTGCAACCAGTGCTGAGAAAGGCCGTCTGATGGCTCTCCTCTTTTAGCTCTGCTCTGGAATCCGCCGGGCTTCGCCGCCGATGTCCAACATGCACCGAGCTGTGAGTGCTGCCTGCGCGGGGCCTGGGAGGGGCGCGGGTGCTGGGGTCCCTCACCCCGAAAGGCCACGCAAGGACTCGCACTCGCTTCCTTCAGGGTGGCCTTTCGGTGGCTGTCGCTTTGTTGTTTTCTTGCCTCGCCTGGCTGCCAGCAGGCACAGGGAGCAAACAAGCCGTACCGCACCGCGGGGAGGGGTGCTGGGGGGGCGCATTTTGGTTGCCGGGGTTTGCATCCCTCGCCGGGGCAGGTTGCGCTGGCTGGCTCAGGACAGTGTGCCTCCCGGGAGGCAGATAACAAACAGAAACGCAGGCAGTGCTGGATGGTGCCTATGCTGGTGAGGGCTTCAGCTGCAGCTGTCAAGAAAGAGGATATTTCTTAAAAAGAGCGGATACATTTGCTGACGCAGAAGAGCGTTAGTACGGGCCGCTCCTGTCCCTTTTCCCTCCCCCACCTCCTGCCTTTCACACTTTCCCAACCCTGCTGTCTCCGAGGTCTCTCTGTAGAAAGAAGCAGGCGATCATAGAGGTGTGTGGGAAAACACTGCACGCAGAGACAGTCTGAAGCGAGGCGCCCCTCCAGTCCCCAAGGAGCTTCGTAGCCAGTGTGTGTGCCACTTAGGAGAGGGGCTGTGACACAACGGGATGTCGTCATTTAATTGAAGCCTGAAGCCGATAGCTTTCCATTTTCTCCTTTTGTGACATTTTAATTTGCAATAGAATGAGGCCTCTCGTTCCGTGGCTATGCCAGGCTATTGGGGAGGCTTTGGGTTCAGCAAATTGCTGATTCAAAGCCATCGCACGTTTTTTCTGCCAAAGCCATTTATAACTCTCTGTCGCGGTGACATACGGGCACCTCGGCTCCCCGGAAGAGCTTTACTCTGGGGAGGGCACGGTGGAGCCACTTTCCATCCTGAGCATCAGCTTCAGCACGGGCTGGGGCAGCGGGTTCATTCCAGAAGCGGAGGAGAGGGCACGGCCCCCTGTTATCGGCTGGCTCGGGGCGGCAGCTGACGAGCAAACGCTGACTGAGCTGAAGTGTACAATGGATGAGCCTCTGGGAGCTGAGCGTGGGCTCCACACGCTGCTCAGCGCTTCGGCCGCGGGGCCCGGGTGTGCGGGCAAGCGACCACCTCTCGCCCACAGCTCCCAGCATTTGCTGAAACATGTTGTGCAGAGAGAAACCCCCTAATGGCTTCGTTAGTAAAGGGGAGGAGAAGTGCTGAACACCAGCAAACTTTCCTTCCAGTGACTTGTTTCCAGCTGGAAATGGAAAGACCCCCTCCCCCCCGGCACTAGCCGTCTTGCAGCGTAGACAAAATGCTGACAAATGGGCAGAGGGAGAACAGCCTGACAGGCCTTTTCCATTTTTTGCTTTGAAAAGAGAAGAACACAAATACAACCTCGGCAGGAATTTAAAAATTTTTCTCAAGCCGGCAGCTCTGCCAGTTCTCCTTCAAAAGAATCTGAAGATGAAAGGGGTGTGTTTGAGGGCATGCACCACTTTGATCCCACCCTCAGCAGCCAACACCCCAGCGCTCGGTAAACAGCGAACCTGCCAATTTAGTGCTCCCAGAACAGCTTCTGTTCAGGTAAATACTGAATTTGGCTTTAATCAGCCTTGCAAAATGCCCATGGAAGTATATCCACCCACACAGGCAATCTGCTCACCTGTCGCATACCTGATGATGGATGGCAAAAGCCATTTCTTTTCCCACAGATCTTGACAAAATCCCATTGTCCAGCAGGAGAATGTGTGGAGGAAGTTTAAATGTTCCTGTTGCCCCACCTGGACACAGACGTGTGCCTGTGTCCCTGTGTCCTGGCGGAGCCGCCCTTGGCAGGGGCTGTTAGATCAGATACCCCTCACTGGGGCGCCAGTGGAGATGGGCTGGTGCAGGAGCTGCGGTCTGTGCCATGAGCAGGTTCTGCTGCCTTTCCCTCACTGATGTCTGACGCCCAGCACACCTCCTCCGTGCCCGAGAACACCCAAAGGTCAGGCTCATGTACTGCATGCAGATAAGCAGGGTGTTAACTCTGGAACCCACTGACAGCCATCAAAGTGGGGCAGCAGCGCTTTGCTCAAACTACCTCATTGCTGAACAAAAATTGTAAGAAAAGGAAAGGCCAATTCTGTCAGGAAAAAGTCAGGGAGAAGTGGTGGAGAAAGACTCTTTCACTTCCCACCCTGTCCAGACAGAAGGAGCAGGTTTCATCCTGTTGATATGATGACTGAAGAGCTTTGCTCCTTCTGTTTCCAGGATGCTGCTGTGGATGATGCCGTGTTAAGGAAGAAAGAGCAGAAAGATGTTGAACTTGATAAGAAAATCTTGGCTTTGCGGAAAAAGAATGAAGCGCTGATACGAAGGTACCAGGTGAGTCTGCAGGTCCTTACCTTTCCCCAGCTCTGATTTGGGGTCCTCAACCTACAGTGTAAAGAAGGTTGCCAGCACAGTCAGAATGACTGTTATATAGATACCACGTTTATATTGGAAGCACAGAGAAGATGGGCAGAGCTCTGCCTTCAGCTTAGCCTTTAATTACAGCTCTTGAGTTGCTTTGGAGAACAGACACTGACACTTGCCTCACTGCTACAGCAGCTCCTCTCCCACTGCCACCTTCCTCTGTCTGCATCCCGTAAATGGGACACAAGTTGGTCCCCTCCCTCTTAGAGGTGGAGGTTGGTCCATTTAGCAGAATGAAACAGGGAAATGAACAGCATCGAGGTACAAGCTTGTGATAAAGTGGTATCTGTGTTTCAGGAAATAGAAGAGGACAAAAAGCGAGCGGAACAGGAGGGAATGGCTGTTACCTCCAGGAGGCCCAAGCAGGATGGACTCACTATTACCATCACCAAAGCTCACAACGTAAGTGGTGCCTCTCCTTCACCACGGGCCAGCTCTCACTCCAGTCCTGCTGCAACAAAGTGACATTTCTGAGAGAGACCATCCACAGCAAAGTTCTTTGAGGCACAAGAAATAGCTCCTAAGCCCTGAAAAGTGTGGGTAAACCCTGCAGAGGTGTGTGAACAGAGTGATTTTAGGTGCTGCACAAACGTTTCCAGCCATGCCCAGGCACCTCTACCCATGCACACAGAGGTAACAGGCAGATGACTGGATGTGTGAATAGGCACACTCGGCCCTGGACAGGTCCCAGGTGTCAGCATCACTGCAAATATGTAGGCAGAGGGTATCAGGTGTGTGTGTGTCACTGGAGGCATCAGGAGTGCCTCTGAGAATGCCATAGGCTGGGAAAACTTACCGTCTCCTTAGGCTTTGGAAGTGAGCAAAGCAAGTGGCCCTGGGCCAAAGGCTGTGAGTCCCAGGCTTCCTTCCTAAGTGGACCAAATCTGATAAGCCCTGTCCACCCATCCTGGCAGCGTGGGGTTTGGGAAGCCAGTCCTGCCTTAACCCCTTGGTGAACTCCTCTGCCAGAGCTCATGCGCAGCCTGCTGAGCCAGCCCACCCTCCTTTCAACACTCTGGGTTGTTGGATCCAGGCCAGTGCACTGCTCCCTTCCCACCCCAGCCACAGCCCTCGCCTCTCTTGGGGTGCGCTGCTGCACACATTTTTCTCTCATACAGGACCTGAAAGATGCAATTACCCAGACTGAACTCTATGGACAAGATAGCCCAGCCCTCTCGATGGTGAGCACCGCCCTCAGCCATCCACTTGGCTTCCAAGGCCACCTCCAGCAGGACTTAGGCTTTCCCGAGCTAACTCAGAGTGCTACAGAAAGAGATGAGGATGACATTTCTTTCCCATAACTCTGGCATTTTAGTCTGAAATGTCAGATTTGTAAGTGCAAAGGATTTTTCAGCCCTGCTGTCTTTGTGGGTTTTGCTGCTGAGCAGACAACAAGCCCCTTGTTCCCCAGGAATATCATGGCAGTGTGCCGGGCACAGAGAACTTCCTGGGGGCAATGGCTGTCTGTTCTGCAGCTGCCTCCCCGCTTGTGTGCAGGTGTGTTTGGGGAAGGGAATCACATTCCTGAGTCAAGGGCCTGGATTTGCTAATGGAAGTGGTTCATTTTCCAGGACAAAAGGGTGGTGAGTGAGAAATGGGGAAGCCCCTGTCCTACAAGCCCTGGGTTTGGCATTGGCAGTGAGGAAGAGGAGGAGGAGGATGAAGCAGATCACATGTTCACTTTCAGGATGGGGAAGAGGATGCAGCTGGCTGTTACCATGGACAACAAAGCAAAGGTGAGTAGGGAAGAGGATTCCTCTTACACTGCGGCCTCTTGACTTACAAAGGGGCTTCTGTTCTGCCTCTCACTTGAGCTTTCTGCCCAGCATGCTGCATCCAAAGGGAATGGTTTCCTTGCTGTTTGTTTCCTCTCATTTTGAAGTTCTTCAGCACAACCTCAGAGCTGCCACATGCTTCCCTCTCTGTATCTGATTGCCAGGAATTAGCCCTCAGGCCTTGTTAACCCCCTCAGCAGCACCTTCCACCCAGCCACGTGTAGCCAGTTCCCTTTCTGAGGGATCAGTCACATCAGTGCCCTCCTAGGCCACTCTGGTGTTAAACTGTGTTGCTGTGCCTGGAAAGAGGGACTTGCTTGGTGACACTGCTGTGACTAAATGAGGCACCACCATCCTTCCTGTGACCACTGCAAGGTCCCAGCACCAGAGCTGCTGGGCTATGCAGAAAACCACTCACATCCAATCCTCAATAACCCAAATCATAGTCGAGCAAGACACCCCAAAGGAAAGCCTCCTGGAAAGTTGTACAAACTGGACAGAAGTCCAGGGGTTTCCTTTGTTCCCATGTTCTTTTTCCTGGTGCTCCTCGGCTGAGTATTTTTAACACTGCCTGTGCAATCTGGGGCATGCCTCAGACATGAGATGGGCACGTCTCACCTTACACTGTCTCTGTAAGGGGAGTGGTGTAGTTCTGACTAAGCTAAAGAGCTGATGCCAGAGTCCCAGATCTCTGTCAGGCAGGGAATGACCCAGGACAAGTCCTGTGGAGGGGAGGAGGTGACTCTGCCAGGCACTGTGGCTGTGACCCTGCTCTCTGTCCCTGTTGGCTCTGCATGGACACTCTCCTCATATGACATCTCTCACTCTGGGAGCTGGGGCACCAAGGACCAGGATTTCCCAATGTGGGACAAGCAGGCTGGGAGATCACCCAGACTGTTAAAATAGGAAAGAAGACACATGTCAGCATGTTGAGCAGAATGTGCCTTCAGGCAAGGCAGCTTAGCCAGAAGAGGAATGGGGAGGGAGGGAGGGAGCAAAGGAGGGAAGGAGTGGCAAAGGGAGGGAGGGCAAAGGGTGTTACACAGAAAATCTGGTGGTCTCCCAGCCTGGATGTGTCTAGCTACCATAGCTCTGTTAAATAGCTGTTTCCTGTATTTCCTCTGAGTCTTCCTTGCCATCTGCTCAATAAATGCAGGGTTCAAGACAAGCCTGTCTTGTCTTAAGACAACAGCCTTCACACCATGTCTTTTAACATCCAGTGGCCCAGGGAAGGTGTCACCTCCCTGTAATCCAGTGATGCTCTTTGAGGCTTCCGTTGTGCTTGAGGTGTTTGGGCACAAGGTTCTCTGTGTTGGGTCTCAGGAGGGACTTTCTCAGACAACAAGTGATGAAGTCACCTTCAAACATCCTCCCAGTGCCAGACCTCCCTGGCAAGAGGTATCCGTGACCCTGTTATGTGTCTAAAGGATGAGCCACCAACACCTAAACACTGAAGAGCTCTAGGGAACAGTTGTTGACTTAAGATGAATAAATGTTTGATGTACAACTTGTGGATTAATAACTTGCTGTTACCTTCTAAACCATCTCTGGGCTTATTTTCTTAATAAAAAATAATATTAACTAGAATACCAAACACCTCGTACCAGTGCTCTGTGTAGGGTAGAACCAGGCCAGTCTCCAGTTCAGGCTCTAACCTCAGCAGTACAGCCTAGGATTACTGAACCCAAAAGCACAGCTGGTCATCCCCAAGGGAATGTGTAACAAGGTTCCCACCATGTCTGTGCATCTGGGGCTGACAGGACAGGCAGAGCAGGGACCACTCCTCTCCCCTGCATCGAGCTGACTCAAGAACTATCTCTGCTGAAACAGCAAAATCACACAGATGTGAAAGATGAATAAACAATAAACAAGAGACTGAGGTTCTGCTGCTGGAAATACTCCAGTGTCTCCTAAAACATTTACCATGTGCTAGGAAGCTCAGTGACTGAGAAGCCGTAAAAAAGGTCATACTGACAGAGGCTGTGCACAGCAAGGCTCCCTCCACGCTAACATCTGCACTCCTGGCAGAGCTGAGGGAAGATGAGGCTGATGTGAGGCTTCTTGGTATCACGTGTCATGGCAAAGGCCCTGACTGCAAGTCTTCCCTACAAATCAGAGGTCTGGGTGTGCTCTTTGCTTTTGAAAACAATTTCGTAGCAACAAAGTTCCCAAGTTTCACTGAAGTTTCCTTGGAGATTTTGAGTGCCTTTTAAATCAAGACTCCAGTAAATGTGGAAGCCCAAGGTGGAAAACAGAGTAAAATGCACTGTCCTTTAGAGAGAGAAGCTGCTGCAGTTCCTTGATCCCTGGTGAAGTTGAGCAGACTTCATATGGATGAAGAGAAAAGAAAAAGATCAGAGATAACAATGAAGATGACTTATTAAGGCTCTTATTTCCTTGTAAGGCAAAAAAAAAAAAAGGCACATGACTGACCTGAAAGATGATACTTTTAAATGAGAAAAAGTATGTCCTTTTGTACAAAAGATGTGCTCATTTTGTGGATTGATGGCTGAGGGCACTGGCAGGACAGCAGCCAGCAACAAAGATCATTAACAAAATAAGAACCAGATTTAAATCTGTGTAGTGAAGTCATGACACTAATACAGACAGCTGGAAATAATATCTGAGGGGGTAAACTGCCCTTGCTTAAGGAGTTTATATATCAGTTTTCTAAAGTATTCCACTGCTGAATAAATAATTCCAGAAATACGAACACACAATGACTATAAAGTAATGAATTATCAAGTGCTAATACACTTCAGGGGAGTAACTGCTATGTGGGCAAGGTTGGAGAGAAAGAACCCTACTGCTCCCCTTCTCTTCTGCCTTCTAGGCTTATGCTCCAAGGTAGCCTCACATTTTATTGGGACTTGTTGTGTGGGGAGGGGTAAACCTCACATTTGTTTCAAAGACACAGACTCAAGCTGAAAATAAAACCATCCCTCAGTGTTCGTGCTGCAGATCATCTGAGCAGGGTAAATCCCACCATGCCCACGTTGTGCTCAGCTAAACACACCTGTGAAATATCACAGATCCCTTAGAGTGGGGTGGCAGCTTTATAAGCCAAGGGGACTGACTGAACATTTTCTGTTCTGCCAGCCCAAAACCCTTTGCAGTTTGGGATGGCCACACTCTAGGAGGGCTAATGGAGGTGTCCTTAACTCAACCTGTCCCTTCCAGGGCAAGAGGATTGTCAGCGAGAAACGTGCCGAGAGCTTCCCTGGCTCGGGCCGAGTGCCAGACCTGAGTGAGGAGGAGACGGACCACTTGGTGGCTTTCCGACGGGGAAGGAGGATGCAGATTGCCATCACCATGGATAACAAGGAAAAGGTAAGTTCAGTGCTAGTGACTAGCCTGTAACCTATCCATGGCAACCACTTCTGCTGGCATGAGGAGGGCCCAGCCACATGATGTTGGGAGACGCTGTGTGTTAAATATTGTGCAGCTTATCTCCATACCTCTGCCTTCCATCCTTGTGAAGGAAGAAAGCCACGACCTTTTCCTTCCCCTGTGATCCTAGCTAAAGCTAGAAACCTCCTAAACACACCGGGTTCATAAACAGATTCTCCTTTGGGAGGACTGATGAAAGCGCTGCCAGATATGGGGCATGAATCTCACCTGCTCTCTTACCAGCTACTTTTTGGAGCCACACAGCAGACTGGGACAGGAGCAGTGTCCTCCTGACTCACTGCACGACTTAAACGTTAACAGAGCTGGGCAATATCTGCTTCTGAACCGTGTCCTGCTGTGCCTGGTCATCACCTGCTGAGTGAGCTGGCTGAGCTTTGTTAATCTTTGAAACATATTTCAAATACTTCTTTACAAATACCTTCCTCTTTACACACACAGAGGCATGTGCTATTTTCCTCTTTGGGAGTTTTCATAGATAAGGAAGAATGCTTGCAGCAAACAGGGTCAGCAAAGGCTGTGTAAGAAAACAACACTTGGAGTGGCTACCAAACATACCCAGGAATGCTGGGAGACATCTGCAGCCCTTCTCTGGGATAGTGCCAACCATTTGCTGCTACTACCCATGCTCATCTTCAGCTTCTCCTCCTCCCCAGGATTTACCTAGGCTCCAAGAGCCCAGGTGCTCCTTTCTTGTGGCTGCCAAGCAGCGTTTTGAATGCCGTAAACATCAAAAGAGCTGCCTGATTGAGCCGCTGGTAACCCCAGAAAGTCCCCAGGACAGACATTGCTGTTTCAGTCTAGGCATCACCAACACTCCTGGATGTAATGGCAATGACCTGACTGTGCCTGTTCCTGCCCTTGAGTCTGTCAAATGTACTTTTGTAATGTGCAGGGAAAGTGTCTTCTTCTGTTCTCTGCTGGGCTTGTTTTAAACTCTTGTCTCTGAGGTCATCAGGGTTAGGGCTGTACTAGGAGAGAGCAGCAGGAGGAGCGCCTGGATGTTGGCTTTAGATCTGGTGCCCTCTTTTAAGTGTATGGGCTGCCCTGGAAAAGTTCGTCTCTCATCTGGTTTCATTATGGGATATGAAATTTGAGGCTGAGGATCCATATGTGTGGTTTTGGCAATGCCTTGCTCATACTGGACTCAAAGCATCTGGATTCAGAGTGTGCATGAGGGCAGGCCTAAGGCTGCACTGGCTAAAGCCGTAGAATCATAGAAGCTTAGAATCCCAGACTGGTTCAGCCTTGTTCCCTGACAGCTCCATTTGCTGTTCCTGCGTCAGGGGAAGCAGTGAATAGATCATTCCCTGGTCACTTCCCAAAGCACAAATGATTTTATCGACCTGTTTCACGTCCCCCTTCAGCTATCTCACATAACTTAAGAGATTACTCCTATTTAGACTTGTCTGCTGAGGACAGTTCTTTATTTCTGATCATTCTCATTGTCCCCATATGTCCTTTTGTTATTTTTACCGTATTCTTTCAGTACAGGCAGACCAGAACTGCACATGGTATTCCAGCTGCGGGCTCTCCTGGATGTACTGAGCAACATAACAATGTTCTGGCTTGTTCTCTATTCTTCTCCCAACAAGTTCGCATTTTCTTTGCTTTTTTTTTCTAAATAATTGAGCTAACATTTTCAGAGAACTAGTCACAGTAACAGCAAAATTTAATTCCTGACTGTTAATCATAGCTCAGGACTCATTACTGTGTGTGTGTATACAAGAAGGGGCATTTTTCTCTGTGTGAGTTATTTTGTATTACTGATATTGAATTTCAGCTGTAATTTTATGATGCAGGCATTCAATGTCAAGAGATCTTTCGCAGCTCTTTCCGGGCAAATTACATTCTTTGCCCTGGATGATTTAGTATCATCAGCAAACTGTCATCCCTCTCTTCAGCTCCTTTTCCAGACCATTTATGAGCATGTTGAGCAGCACATGTTCCAGTGGCACACTCCTGCTAATCTTCTGCCATGGAAACCACCATTTTCTTGCCACTTTTTCTTTTCTATCCTTTAATCAGTTGTTAAAAGAGAAGCTTCATTTTAATCCCCAGATCGATCAGCTGCTGGAGAGCCTGGTGGGGGTGTCTGTCGTGTCGGCTGGGTAGCTGTGCGTTAGGACCTGAGCTGGGACCTCTGATTCAAGGATTAACTTTCAGTCTCTCATTAACCCCAGCATGGTTCATCCCTTGGGCCTTTTCACCTCATGCCCCAACTGGTTCCTTGCTCTTTTGGGGTTCCCACAAAGGCCTAGAAGAAAGAATCACATCACATCCAGCCTGGCCACTGTCAAATTTGCTTCCTCCTCTGTGAACTTGTCAAATTTATCCTATTAAAGTATTTGACGGGTGTCTTCATTACCACACATTTTCTCTATTTTTATTCATGATGAAATTCAATAAAGAGAAAAACCCCAAACAAAAACAAACAAACAAACAAAAAAAAACCAAAGAAGAAAAAGACTCCCATTCTTGGTGCCCGTGGTGCTTCTGGCTAACCCCACGCTGTCAGTCCCAGACTGCAGCACAGCTGGGCAGGAGCTGCCAAAGAGGAAATGCAAGGGAAAAAGCTGCTCTCATGATCTCCTTTTCCGAGACAGCCCTGGTGTCATAAGTAGGAAGACTCTTTCATTCTGTTAGCCCAGGGGGCTGAAGGGACCAAATTATCCTGTCTCCTTGCAGAGCCCATCACTCTACTGGTGCAGCTTCACAACCTCCAGTGCTGCTGCTGGCTTGGAGGTGCCACACCTGGGACCCACCTCTGCCTGGCTGCCCCTAGATCTGCCTCAGGGCTCTCCTGCATGCAGGGCTGGAGACAATCCTTCGTTTTTAGCCCTAAAAAGCCACTCCATGCTTTGGCAGTGTTTCAGGCTCATTAGTACATTAGAGCTGGAGCCAGCAGCCCAGGACCAGTGGAGCACAATGGTTAATTAACAGGTTACAAATCATCTTTTAAATGGGCAGTTGATAGAGCTTCAGGGCTTTTAAATTGTCCTTTTATTAACAGAGTTTCCCAGGATGGTGTATCAGAAATGACTGTAATCAAGAGACACAAAAGCTGCTTTCAGGGACTAACACAGAGGAGTCGGACTTGGTGCTTGCAGAGGAGAGGAATCAAACCTGTGGCAGGAGAAACATTTGCTTTTACATTGCAGATGGGAGGGGAAAATAGGCAGAGAGGGTGGCTGAAAAGTCTTTAGCTCCCTTCAGGCAGCACAATTAAGGAGGCAGATTTTTCAAAAGAGTTATAAAAAAAAATCCTCTCATGTACTAGTTTCAAAAATCCTGCCCAGTGGGGAATCTGAACACTAGAAAAACAGCTTTAAGCTCCTACAAAAATCTCCTCCTGCAGAAGAAATGCCAGTTGTGGTGCTGACACGTGCCTGGAGAAGTGGGTACCAAAAGGTTTGTTTAATTCATCTAATAGTCCTTATTTTTAAAAAAAGAAGGCATTTAATTAGCCCAGAGATGTGGAAACCTGTCAAAGCTTCTGGAGAACTGCTAGTACAAACCAGTGCTTGGCTGGATAATAGCATCAGTACTGTCACCACTGCATGGTGACAGTTAGCTGGGAATATGTGTCAGGACGTCAGAGAGACCCAGTGGCAGAAGGCATTTGGGATCCCAGGGCTGGTTCAGGGCAGGCTCTGCCCCACCCTGGGCCATTCTGGACTGAGAAACTGAGAAATCTTGGCAGAAACCTCAGGATAAACAACCGTAATCTTCCTTGACTGCTTCAGGCTTTTGTGTCCTCCTCCTGCTCTGCAGGAACAGTTACACAGGGATGATAATATCCATGTCATTTTTCTTAATTTTGGGGGCAGAGAGGAAGAAGGAAAAGAAAAACATGTTTTGCTCCCTCTTGGCCTGGATGTGTGGTAACGGGAACAGCAGCTCTGGAGCAGCAAGACAACAGGAATTCTGCTTCTGAGCCAGTGCGAGAGCCAAGCTGACTGTTCTCTGCACAGTTCAGACCTGCTGTCCTGGTACAAAAGAACTACATTTTTGTGGTCTTCTCCATTTTCCACAGTGCCTTCTGAGAAGCAAAAATAGAAGCAGACTAAGGCCAAAGGCAGCTGGTTTGGAGTGAGGGTGTAGAAGGATGGAGGGTTGTGCAGTGTCCCTGTGACCCAGGTTTGTGGGGGGCACTGATGAGCGAGCATTCCAAATGGGACAGCCACCAGGATGCAGGGCTCCGGGAGAGCAAAGTTTCCAGGTTTCTGTTGTTTAATCTCTCTGTAAATGCTCAGTTTGGGACTGCAGAGACTCATTCAATCTCTCACTACAGGGTTCTTCTAACAGGGCTGCCAGAGCAGGTGACTTTGAGTCCAGAGGAAGCATTTTTGGTTATATGTTTTCACAGCAACATTTTTAAATAAATGCCCAGTGTCATCTTTCACCATATCCCCTTTTGCAACAGGCAGGACATGGAGACAGGCAGCTTCTCTGAGCACAGACCCCTCTGCATTTCTCCCAAATCTTTGCTGAGAAATCCCGGGACAATATAGCTAACATTTTCCTTGTTATTTCCAAGGATCTGTTTGAACAAACCTCCATCTGTACTGGAGCTACCAATCAGACCAGTGAAGCTGTCATGCACCAAGTGCAATGACAGTCCACGATCTGTATGGCCACACTTCCCACCTGCCTCAGACTTAGCATGTGTGGGCAATCCCCCCAAAAATGTGTCCCCAGCTCATTCCCTGCATGATTCCATGAGGTCCATCCAGTGGGGTGAGTTGCCTTAGGAGACTGGGCAGAGCTGCAGGTATCAAGACTGATATCCCAAGCTTCCCTGTAAAACTAAAGCTGTGTCTGGTCAATACATGGAATAAAAGTCCTGTTTCCAGCCTGGGCTGGACCTCACCACGCTGCTGCTGCTTTCTGGAAGGGCTGAGCTGGCAGTTCGTGCTGCCACATTCCTCTTTGTGTTTCACATCTGCTTGGCACTGCAAAATGGCAGCAGGACAAACTCAACCCCCCACATCCCCGGCCCTGTAGCTGTCCAGCCAGGCAGGAAGCCTTTCCGAAAAGATCTTTGTGCTCTGCAGACTGTTTTGTTAGGACCCTCTGCAATCCCATCCTGGCCTCTGACATGGCGCTGTCTCTATTATTTATCCCATGTGGGGACAGAGAACCCCTGGCTCAGGCCATGTTTGCTGTCTGTAGCTCACTAAGAAATAGATGCTAATTGTCACCTCCTGCCAGGCAGGGGAATATCAACACCAGAGCAGAGCTTGCCAATCTGGTGGCAGCGTGGGTAAACTCCATGGGAGCAGGGATGGACCCTGGTAGAAGGATGCCATGTTTGTCAGGGACTAACATCCCTCCTAGTCTGACCATGCTGGGTTGTAGCTGCACCTCAGATGGGCTCCCAGATCTTGTACAGTGGAATCCTAAGATGGCCCAAATCTGGAAAGGTACCTGAAACTTGGTCTGCCTTGGAAAGGAACAAGACCATGCACGACACCACTCTGCTTCCAGCCTGGGAGAGGGAGGGACCTGTGGGAATGCTTTTCTCATACACTCCTTGCTTTCTGACTTCTTTTTTTTCTACATCAGTTTGATTTGGGGCCCCAGAAGGAATCCTTCCTCTTTTGCTGATCTTTTCTGAGGAGTTCTTACCTGTCCTGGTTGGCATAGGTTCAGGCACTGATTCCCCTGCCAGGAGTCTTTGCTTAATCCTTGAAATAATTCCTGCGTTTGTTGTCTTGCAGGCAGAAGAGCGGAGAACAGCAGAGAAGAGGAGATCAGACAGTGACAGAGGCCCAGAAAGTGAGCACAGCCGGAAGGTGAGTGGGGCCCAGGTCCCTCTGTGGGGACCCTTGTCTTGGAAGAGGGAACCAGTAGAATGTGCCTTCCCACCATAGTCCTAAAGGAAGATGACGTTTGAGGTCTCTTCGGACCCAAACCATTGTGTAATTCTGTGAAGCAGCATTGTGCTCTGACGTGGCTCCCACTGTTCATCCCTCTCATTATCCAAAGCTTTGCTGAGCAGCTGACACATCTGGAGCAAGCAGCACTGGAAAGGTGACAGGGACCTGCCTCCACACCTTGTCGTGGCTGCTCAAGCCCTTCACACAGCCATAGGGATGTTAGGAAGGGTAACATGCTCACTCCTGTGGCAGCACAGCCTTGGCTGGTTCCTCTCCCAAAACCATTTCCTTGTGGATTTTAAATCTCAGGCCGTATTAGCTACAGCTCCTCACTTCAGCAGGAGCTGAGTAGGATGGAGGTAAATTAAAGCAAGGCCTTCCCACTGACTGTTTAATGCAAAGCCTGGAGACATGCTGGCTCCCTCGAGCCTGCAGATGCTTTAATTAATGGAGCACAAATAGAATAACCCCACCTCAGTGTGATTCATTAGGAGGACACAGATGGGCTCTTAGACACTAATTCCAGCTGAGCCCCCCAGAGCAGGAAGGGGGAGCACGATAGCCTGTGGTCCAGCTAACCACAGCTACGCTGTAACTGAGGTGAGGGACTGGCTCCTCCTGTTTTGTGGGCCCCCAGCCACTTCTGCCTCTCCCCACAAGAGAGTACAGGCATCAACCTCAGTCCTTCCCTCGCCTTTGGGTTTGTGGATGCATCAGGATCCATCCTGGCAGGACCCACTGTGCCTTACCAAGGAGCTGGAAGCGGTGGGGAGCACTGCCAGGCTGTGCCCCAGCCGAGGGACAGTGCTCGCCCTGGCTTTACCCTGCTGTGCCTTGTCTTTCTGTGGACCTCATCTCTCCCTCCTTGGGGACACAGTGTCAGGTCCCCAGCTCCTGACAGCTGAGGAATGGAGGAGCAATGGGTGCCACCCCAGCTCCGGCCCACGCAGGTGGGTCACCTTGGTAACAGGGCTTTCAGTCCCTCCTTCCTGCTGCTTCTCTTATCCGCAGTGCAAGGCTGAGGAGTTAATTCCTCTTTGGGGAAGGTGTGAGGGTGGCTGGCATGGAAGGACACGTGTATGAGGTGATGAATTACCCGCTGGTAATTAGCACCCCAGGACTCGGCTCTGCACTAAGCTATTCCCTACACACTGTTGCTTGACAACACACCACAGCCTGCCGGCTCGTGCTTCCACCTCATCCATTAACCTGACAGCTGGGCTACTTCCCCCCACATGCTCCATCAGCTCTGAACTGTCTTTCCATTAAGCTTTAAATTTTTGAGCAGTGTCAGCCCTTAACCAGTCTGTCATGAGGAGCGATAAACCAAGAGCCTGATAGCAGTGAAGGTAAAGAGGCTCTTTGCTCTGGGAATGCTGCCCTCGGGCACAGGGTTGGCCCCAGCTCTGTGACTGTGGGCTCCCATGGGTGCCTGGTGGTCAGAGGAGGCTGGCTTCCTTCCCTGCCTTCTCACTGTGAAGGATTTCACAGGCATAACTTTGATTTAAGTATCCCAAAGTCTTCAGGTTGGGGACTCATCATTCAAACCCTGCTGAGAGATGTTGCAGGCACTCCAGGAACTGACTCCATGCCATAAGTAACCTTAGCAAAGGTTCCTACCTCAGTTTCCCCTCTGCAGAGCCAAACAGCCAGTGTATTTAGGCTCTGGGTAAAGCATAGTCCTGGTTTGCGCACATCACTTCAGAGAAAGGAGCTGACCTTGTCCCTAGTTGTTTTCAAACATTGCTGAGCATTTGTGGTCCTGACTGCACGCACAAGTACCCTGAATGCAGCTGTTTCACACAGTTTTATTAACCAGAAGCTCTTTTCCCTCCACTAGGATGGTGGTAAGCCAGTCCAGAAGAGCCCTGGAGACCTGAGTTTCCCCATGACTGGCCGGGAGCGCTCGGAGTACATCCGCTGGAAGAGGGAGCGAGACCAGATCGACCTGGAGCGCCTGGCACGTCACAAGAATGCCAAGGGCGAGTGGCGACGGGCTTGGGATGTGGAGAAGTCAGAGCACATGTAGGTCCTTCCCTGTCCCAGGGTGCTTTGCCTGCAGCAGGCCTAAAGCCAGTGGTGGGATCTTGTGCAGATACTTATCAATCCCATGCTGTGATGTGCCTGACCAAATCCACACTGCTTACTCTTCCTCCCCTGATCCCTTAAGTGGGATCTGGTATCAGAGTGATTCTCATGTTTTCTTCCTGATATGAGCTCTCCTGAGAGGGGGTACCATGTGCTGACAAAGATTGCCTGCCTTTGGTCCAGGTGGGAAATGGACTGTGGGAGGGAGGGGAGCATGAACCAAGGCTTAGTCTGCATCTGGAGGATCCTCTCCATTTCCACACGAACAAATCCAATGGCAGGAGGGTACAGGTGCTCTTCCAGAAACATGGATGGACAAACTTGCATTGCTAGTCTACAGGTTCTCTCACTGGCCCCGCTTGTTTGTCCTTTTCAAGCACAGGACCCCAATATGCCTAAATCCACCCCACCCCGTAAACTGTGCCTGTTTGGGCACTGCGGGGCAAGGGGGTCACTTCAAAAGGCCACCTGTGTCATACAGGGACAATGCTGGGAACAACAATGTGGGACAGCTGGGAATGGAGCTGGACATGTCCCTGCCTTCATCACTGTCCCTCTGATTGTGCTGGTTCAGCTGGGTCACACCAGCAAGAGAGCTTTGGAGGATGACATGGCACCTGCAGCAGGATAAGCTTCTAGTAGGGTGTGGAGTTAGGAAACGTTACAAAGGTTTGGTGATAGAACAGTTTGTACAGGACAGGTAGGTGGGACAATCCTTTAGCTGAGGAATGGGACCAAACACATCAATTTTCAGTCGCTGAGACCCCAGTAAATAGGGGTGAATTGACTTAAGCAGGTGCTGAGTGTTGATGGCAAGACAGCCCTGAGCCCTACTGTTTTCCCAAAAATCCATTTTTAAGAGAAAAGCCATAGTATAAAACAAGCAGGACTAGAAACCAACCAACAAGTCTGGTTTGAGATGACAAGTCCTGAAGCTACTTCAGATTGTGTTTGGAAGCTTGGGAAGCTGCATTTGAGTGTAGTACAACTATACTACATCTATAGGATGTTCATAGAATTTAATATATACCTATGGGTACTGATGTAAAGATTTTAAAGAAGTTCTTCTTTGGGGTAGAACTGCCTCACAGCCTCAGTTAGCACATGCAGCTTCAGCTGCTGCTGAGAAACCTGCACAGGTTTGCCTGTGGGCAGGTGCAGAAGGACCAGAGGTCGGAGCTTGCGTCGTGCCAAGGGCTCCTGCCCATGCTTTGCACACTGGAGGAGGATGGTCAGGTCTGACAATGCCTGTTTTTAACCTGCAGGTTTGAAGAGGACTTTGTTAAGGATGGGGAGCCAGCCTTGGATAATCCCAGCAATAAGAAAGGTTGGCAAGGGACACCTAGACTCTGTCCTGACGCTAGTGAATGCTGATCGTGTGCATCCCAGTGCCGCAGCAGCTGCTGTGGCTGTCAGCTGTGAAGCTCTGCTTTCCTGGGCAAACGCCTCTGAGCTGGGGGCTCAGCCCTCCCTGCTGGGCAGAGGGCTCAGGGGATGGGATTTGAGCAGCTGGGTGCTAGAGCTTTGGACCTTCCCAGGGAGAGCAGTGGCTTCTGTAACCTGGTACAACACAGTGTGGAGGCTCAGCCCTGCCTCCTTTCCCACACACTGGTTTACGAGGCAATCCTATTCCAGAGCACATCATCTCTGATCCCTATGGCACATGCTGGCTTCTTTACTAGCATAAGTCCATCCTGACTCCTGTTTCTTGGGAGATGGACTGGCAAAACAAAGCTTTCCCTCATGACACCCTATTTGAACGTCAGGCTTTTGCTACCTGCCCGTTACAGATCCTCACTCACTTTGGTGTATCCTTTCTTGTGTCCTTGCAGGGGGAAGGAATGCAAGGAAATTCCAGCACAGGTCCTTTCCTCCCGACGGGAGAGGTGAGTAAACCGCAGGATTGTGTGGTGTCACCCACTAAATGCCAGCACCTCTGATATCCCTCAGGGAGTGGGTTCTCTCCAGACACTTGCAGATTTGGAGAGCCTTTTGGAACATACCACATGACTGCTTTCATAGCTGTGCACAGGGGAGAAGTCTTCCAAGAACAGCACAAGTGAGACTGTATCCAAGGAATAAGATTTAAAGTTAGAATTGGAATTTGGAATAAACAAAATCACACAAGAAACACCCTAAATTCTTGATTTGTCTTTATTAATTTAGAAAATTCACATGCAGTATGCATGCAGCTTCAGAGGCTTCTCATCTCAGAGGGCCTTTCCAAGGGTACAAGGGTGTTGGCCTGTTCAGTGGTCCATCAGCTGCTTCTGCCTTCTTTTGCATGGCATTGCCAACCTGTTTTCTAGGTGGAGGACATCATGGAGTGAATGTGAGCGACCCTGGACCAAAAGCAGTGCCTGCTGTGAGCAGCCGAGCCAAGGGGAAGGACAGACTGACAGGCAGAGCCAGAAGGTGAGGACCTGACAGCACTGCCATGGTGTGCACCTCCACATCTCTCTCCCTGTCTAATTATGAAGAGGCAACTTGTGCCAGGGCCTCACCACCCTCACAGGGAAGCATATCCCACCTAATGCTGCCCTCTGTCAGTGGGAAGCCACTTGCCCTAGTCCTGTCACTCCAGGTCCTTGTAAATAGTCTCTCTGTGTTTCAGGCTACTTCAAAGTAATTTTAGCCTTCAGTATCTGTGTCTTCTGTCATGTAGACCTGGGACACTTTGGCACTGTCAGGCAAGCAGGACCAGACTGTGGCAGGCATCAGCACAAGCAAACTGTATCTTCTTAGTTTGACTCAACTATCTGTTCTGGCAATTGGAGTTTATGTGTTCATCACAATTAGAATTACAACAACCAGTTCATTAAGATTTAGTGGTGTCAAATGAGTTTCTCTGGATGGGCCTAGACAAGGGGCTCAGACAGGGAATACATGGCCCTGGTAGGAACCCCTATCCGGGTGTCAGACAGGAACGCTGGCTTTGTAAGAACTTCAAGGCCTAAATTCTGATTACTTTTTCTTGACAGATGGGATGCAAAAGAAGGCGAGGACACATCTCTTCTGAAGGATGACGTTGATGGCCAGGTGAGTTCCTGAATTGCAGACTGGTAGCTGAGTTTTCTCAACACATGCACTATCAGGAAAATTGGAATCTCTAATCCATTCCAGATCTGGGAGACCTCTGTTTTTGGGTAACTGTACCTGTCACTAACACTCCTCACATGGCCTGATGTGACAGCAGCTTCACTGCTTACACTGACCCTCTGTCAGCACAACCACCCCACCTATTCTGGTCCCTGAACACTTCTCCACCTACATCATTTTACATCCTTTGCAAATTTTTCCTCAAGTTTTCAGAACCATCACAGACAATAAATACAATATACTGGTATTTTAATAAGCTGAACTTAATATGTCCTTTGTTTCTCAGAGGAGCCTTGGTATGGACAGGCGGAAGAGCAGAGGTGACGAGGGGGTGGAAGAGAACAGCACAGCTGAGTTGGAGGAAAAGGGGAAACAGCCAAGCCTCCAGGATCACGGGGCCTCCTCACAGCGGCTGCGAAGTGGGAAGGTCCAGCCTGCCCACAATGGCCAGAAGGAGGAGCAGAGGGGAGTGAGGGGCTGCAGCACAGAGGTATCTGTGGCTGGCGCCGGGGACTCAGAGCCAGGGCCCAAGCCAAGCAACGAAAGCATTGGGGAAGATGCCAGGGGGAAGCCTGGCACTGCTGACATCTCCGAGGAGAAGGAGAGCACTGACAGCACTGCTTCACAGAGCAGCCTTCTGAGCCCTGTGCAAGCCACCAGGCCTGGCAGCGAGGACACCTTGTCTCAGCCCATGAGAGTGAATGTTGATGGAGCTGGATTGGAGAAACAGCCAAATTCGGAACAGGAGTCCTCTGAGAACTCTTCCAACAGCCACGGAGGAAAGTTTGACACAACAGCAGGAGACAGACTGGATGCAGATCAAGGACAGCTGGTGAGCAAAGGACGGGAAGAAGTGACCCAAACCACTGCTCCTGAGGGACAGGCATTTGCTCTGAAAGGAAGTGAAGATGCTGAAGGCACTGAACACCACGAGCCTTCGCCCCCGGGGAAAGACAGCTCTGACAAGACTGTTGTGCCTGAGCAGGACATAGGAAAATCCAAGTCCAGGGAAGGGGACCAGCCTGAGGACTGCAAGGACAAGGACAGTGGGGACACTCACAACTAGCAGAGATTGCACCGGCTTGCCTGAGACATAAGGTGAGTCATCTCATTAATGCTCTCAGCCATTGTACAGGGCCACAACTCCATTTTCTGTGGTACAATGGCATCATACCAGATAACTGTTCAGAAATGTTCATTAGCAGTGCTATGGATCTCTAAGGTAGTCAAACCTGTGCATCCCAAAGGCCTGTCCTGGAGTGGGTGGGGAAGGAATGGAAAGTCAGACAGGAAAAACTGGACAGAAAACTGGGCTGCTGAGGTTGGTTGATGACACATATTAGTTAGGGCACATACTGAACTATTCCTCAGAAACAATGACCTTAGAAAGGATGGGAGGAATAACCTCAGTGGGATGAGTTTATTTCTGTCTCTGGGGTGAGCACAACTTGAGGTCAGTGTGGTCCTTCCCCAAAACACTTGCAAAGCCACAGGGGCCTACCTTGTGGGCAGAGCTTAGGAGAAGTTTGATTGTATGTGGGATTCTCTTCCCTGTACAAGGTCTGTGAGTGCTACACTTTGAATTACAGATGGTAACACTAATGTGCAGGGCAGTGTATAAATACACAGAGTGAGATGATTCCTGGTGCAAAGGCCCATGAACCAAAGAGAAGGGAGGGAGAACAGAGCCCGTTATGGAGCAGTGCTCCAGGTTTTACACAAACAATTTTCTTCCGTCAAGGCAAATGCAAAGCTAGGAGAAGGAACAAAGGATGACAAGCACAAAGGTAAGGTAGAAATTAGGAGGAAGGGGAAAGGAGAGAGTGTAGAGGCTGTTTGCAAGGTGTGTTTTTGCCAGGCAATGTCCCACAGAGCAGGACATCACACTAAACAGACATGAGCGTTTCCAGAACACATTCCAGCTTGCCTAACACTAGAGTGGCTCTCAGGATACTCCTGCCTCTCTCCTTCACAGAGGCAGCAGCTCTGTTCCATAAGTAGGCACTTGAGGCAATGAGCTGCTCAGAACCAGGCAGGCAGATTCCCCCACCAAGTTCATTTCCCGGATTCCAGAAGCTTTTCTGCAGACCCTACACAGCAACATGTCCCCCGGTGGTGTTCAGTATTCCTCCCAGAGGTACAAATGAGCTTAGGGATGAAATGGCTAAGCTGCTAACAAAGACTTTCTGTATAATCCCATCCATACAAAAGGCAGGGAGAAGTGCAAGCGTCATAGTGATTTCAAGAAGACAAAACATTAAGAACCAGCAGGAGCTGGTTTTATGCTTGAACTAAGATTCCTTCAAGTTAGGGAAACTAATTCCAACAGCATTTAGGAGAATGTTATGAAACACCTGGATGGACATAGTGGGAGATTACTGTCCAGCCACGCCTCTCCAATCTACCAAAATTCCCACCAAATTAGAGGATGAAGGAATTAATGACTACTTTGCTCACTCAGGATAACTTTAGACACCAACTAAGAGGAAACAATAAACTAGAGTAGTCCATTTTCATCTCAACGATGGAGATTCCTATGGTTTGGTAATAGGGCCCTGAGTCCACTTCAGAGCTCAGTAGGTATTTGTAACAGCTGGAAACATCTGTACTCAGTGATAACGATGTGCTGGACCCTGCCCTGCTCGGGGGCTCCGTGGAGCCCGTGTCCCACTCACATTAAATGCAGATCTCACATCTCTTCCTGCACAACCACAGCCCTGTGAAGCCACCACGTGGGTTTCACAGCTCCCCCTCCCAACGTCTATTTATGGCACTGAAAATCTCCAGCACCTTCAAATCAGTGGGAGATGCTGTGCAGAGAGTGTGGTGGGGCTTTCATCCTTCGCTTCAAATAACAAGGAATAAATATTTACTCGAAGTGCAGGACTGGAATCCCTGGAGAATGTCCAACAAGTCTCAGAGAAGTAAACGATACACAAAAACCACAGAAGCTTTTCCCTGAATTCTCTTGAGAAAATTAATCTTAACATCTTTAGAGAAAATGCAGCTGGGGGTAGATTTCCAGAGCAGCTCCAGGGATCTGACCTTGCAGCACTGGCTGACGTAAACATGAGTGGGGCAGGCAGGGCCTGAGTGGTGCAGGACGGAGGAGGTCAGCAGAGGTCAGCTCTGATGCAAACCAGCGCCCAAGGTTGGTGCAGGAAGCAGCACAAGCAGAAACCAGCACTTCCCAAAACAGTTACAGAGCTGCGGAAGAACAACCAGCTTCCTCGAGGTTCAGGAGACAGGAAGATACCATCTGCTGGTATGTTTGGGGAGTTGGCCTAGGATTGGCAGGGTCAAGGGCTTGTGTTGAATAGCATCGGCTTCCCTGGTCCTTCCTGCAGGCCACACCACCCTCTGGAGCCCACTGTCATGCCATGGGCATTTCAAATTCCCAGAACACCTCTGGGTACCACCTAAGTGGATAGCTTAGTCTTCATGGAGAGTCAGGGAATGGGACTTGACACAGCTGTCTCCATACCTCTGGAGTGATGGCACAACATGGGAGGACAGTGTTAACATTGGAAAACACAGGGATTCTGTGAGAATGGTGCAAGAGACTAGGGACACACAGGGAAAGACACCAGGGCTGTTGAGGGCATGTTATTTAGTCTAGGAAAATGAAGGCAGAAAGCAGTGGAATTTTCATCTCTGTAGATATGCTGGTAGTGAACACCAGGAAAGGGGAAGAAGCATTCAAGCCAGAACACAATGCTGGGGCAGGAGCCAATATATTGGAAAAGCCCAGAAATAAATATGGGAAAGTTAGGAAAAGGTGGCTACCTGTCAGAGCACTTGGAAGCTCACTACAGCTGAATCCTGAGGGGCACTTCCTGGAACTTTAAATGTCTAAACATAATTCAGGGCTTTGATGGGCGAGCTGCTGCCATTCCAAACACCAGGAACAGAGCTGCTCTCGTATCCCGCAGTTGCTCCTGCTATCCCAGACCTTCATCAGCTATGTTCAGCTGTAGCTTCAGGGAGTTCTGCACATCCCCCCATCATGTGGGGCCTAAACAGTAGGTCCCACAAGGGCTTGGTGTTGGCTTGGCTGTGAAGGCCATCCCAGTGACATCCCCCAGCCAGCCAGGCAGGGAGGTGTGAGACAGACAGCAGCGATCTGCGTCAGTCCTCTCCTGTGACAATGACACACAGAGGGAATTCTGCCACCACAGAATTCCCACTCTGCTGGCAAAGCCCGGGCAGTACCCAGGGGCACTGCAGTCCTGAGCCCCAGCTCACAACCAGCCCAGAGCTGTTCTATCTCCCACTGGCCCTGGAGTTACATATGGGAAAGAGGATACAGTGGGAAATGTGAGAAAGGCTAATCACTCTGGCTGATTACCAAGAGAAGTAATGACTTTAAAGCCCACCAGTGTCTTGGCTGTAAAGACTCATTCATGCATGGGAAGAAGGTGTCTGTATTGAAGGGATAATAGTGCAAAGCAGGGAAGGGAATTGTCTCCCAGCACTGAAGTCAGAGCCTTCTGAAAGCATCAGTGATCAAATAGATTCACAATAGGGAGAGCTCGTGCTGGAGTCAGCTCAGACTCATAAACCAGATTATTTTACAATATCTGGACCACCAAGTGTGACTGACAGTCTGCTTCTGGCCCTTCCAGCCCCATTAAATCCCAGTGTGCTGCCACAGCACTGAGTACCCCTCGGCAGCAGGACACAGCCAGCCCTCACTGCTGCACACAGACAGGAGAAGGATTTAAGTCTCCAGCAACAATCTCATCTCAGCTGTACACAGCATCAGTTGTGTCAGCACCTCAGGTCTAATTTCAGTGCAGTTCCTTATTAAATATCTGTGGCTGTGTCTTTAGATGATTCCTAGGGAGGTTTCTTTTTTATGCAAGCCAAGCTTCTTGTGGCCTCTCCTGCCTTTGCAGGATTTAATCTCTTTTTTTAATATCCCCCTCCCTGACTTTTCTTGGGAGCTTTGGGTGCTGAAATCTGCATCAGCAAAAGGCAGATCTATGGATTTAAACATGGATGCAGGAAAATGCCAGCTCAGCAATTCTGAGCAGCACCCAAGCATCTGGCAATTAGAAAAGAACAAAAAAGTCTGCCTTTCCCAATTAAAATCAGCATGTCTGGGTCTGGAAGCAGCTCTAGGACAGCAGGGCCCACTCACAGGATAGTTTTTCATTAGGAAAAGCTGATTCACCCTCTCCCCTTGGGGTTCGCAAGTGCTGCATCCCCAGGCCGGGTTCACTGGGAAGGATCACAAAGCCCTGCCTGAAATCAGCCCCTTCTCTTGGTGCTCCAGGTACTGAACCAGCACACATAAGAACACGTCAGAATTGTTGTTCCTGACATATAAGGAAAGAGTAAAGTTGATGTATCCATCCCAGTGGAGGACTGAAAGTGTTTAATCCAGACTGGTAGAGTCAGCTCATCCCCTGGGCTGCAGAGCCCCCACTGCTCCTGTCAGATTTGGCAGCAGGTATCTGGGTTATGCCCCAGTGGTGCCTCCCAAGCAGCCCCAGCCATGCAAGAAGGGCAGGGTGGAACTCAGCAGACATTTTAATTTACAGCTCAGCAGTTCCCTGGAGACTGATAATCCTGCGGCTGTCTCTGCTCTCGTTTCGCAGGATAACGTGCTGGAGGCGGTGGAGGAGAAGAGGAGCACAAGCTTGTCCTCACTCTTTTACCTTCTATGAAATCAGCTTTCAGCACCTGCCCAGTGCCCGTCAGCACCATTCACAACACGTGGGGTCCCCATCACCACCCCCACCCGCAGTTCTGGCATCCCCCTTCCCTATGTCAAAGGACAGGGAAGGCTGCACACACTCCCACCCTACAGAACACATCACTTATCTATTTGTTTGGCATATATTGCAGCTGCGTGGCAAGCCAAGGAAATGTCTACTGGATGCACTTTATTTTATTTAATGACTAATTCTGTTTAAAGTTACGGCTTGGGTTTCTGGGCACACCCCCCCTTTTTTTCCCCAAAGGCTGGAGGGGCCTGCACATGCCAGGGGTTGTGCCAGCAACTGGAACAGCAGGAAGAAGCAACGGGCAAAGCAGAGGGGTGAGGTGTTAGGGTGTAGTTCAGTAGGTGGGTGAAGAAGTAGTGTTCAGAGCTCTTGTACTAGAGGTTTGCACGTGGTTGAAGTGTTGGCAGAGGTGTATGGTAGTGGCAGGGGCCGCGGGGCATGAGCAGGGTGGATGGATGGATGGATGGAGCGCTTCTGACAAGCACAGATCAACCCCAGCACCTCCTCCTTGAAGAGCCTCCAGCTCTCCTCCTCTCTTAGAGGCTGAGGAGCACATCAGGACAGTGCTTTGTGCCAAGGAAGGTGGCTGCTTGGGTGACCAGGTATGTGCATAGCTCAGCAAACTCTGTGCCCCCTTCCCAATGGTAACTGGGCATCCCTGCAGCACGGCAAGTAGGGGGACAGCACAATAATCTTCCTCCTCCACCACACTGCCCAAAGCAGTTGGCAGCAGGACTCAGGCCAAACCGGAGCTGGAGGTCCAAGACTTCATATCAAACATTTTCGCCTTCCTGGTTGTGCCTTCCATAGCCTTGTGCTTGAATAAGAGAGCAGAAATCCTCTCTGAGCTGCCCTGCAGACCTTCTGACCTGGCCTTAAAGATACCTTTCAAATGGAGGATCTAGAGGAGCATTTACAAGCACAAACATGCAGGAATTCCAGCTGCTTGGCTTTACAGTTACAGCAAGCTAGGACCTAGCTGGAATACAGCTACCAGTCACGGAGAAGGCACAAGGAGTAACACAACGTAATTTCTGACTTCTGAATGACAGAGCAGAGTGGGCATCACCCTCACCTCGAGGTGCTGCTCTAAAACTTGATGCCAGAGTAAACATCCCTGGGACAGGTGTGTGTGGAGACTGCCTGGAATGTCCTGCAGGATGTTGGATGACCAGGCTGGCAGACTGCCCTGGAGATCAGGTTGGCACGTGTGGACTGAAATACTCTATGCTGCTTTAAGAAACTAATATTTGCACAGACAAACATTTGGTTTTCCACGTGACTTAGACCCATGACACCTATCATGAAGCAAAAGCCTGGGAACTTCCTCCCTGTGCCAAATTCAGGAGACTTTACTGGCATCACATCAGGTATTATCAAGAAACAGAGTATGCAGCTTTTGTGTTCTATCAGTAGAAACATCTCCACCCCACCAAAGCCAAGACTGGGTTTATTTGGACTTACCCAACAGATAAAAGAACAGATAAATAGAAGATTGTAAAACTGCTTCAGGTCCTGGATCTTCTCCATCACTGTTAAAGGCTGATTTTCCTTATCTGACTGGCTTAAAAACCTGTTTGCAATTGTTGAGTTTTTAAATTTATTATTATTTTGTACATCAGGTCTCTGACCTCACTCTTGGTCCAGTCAGACTGAGTCATTACCAGCATTTCCCAGGAGCCAGCTTGCCTCATGGTCCATGGAACACACAGTTTCAGCTCAAGAGCTGTTGCCCCCCAGGAGCAGTCAGACACATGGCCAGGCAGGAATTTTACATTGCCCTGGTCCAGCACTGTGTTGAACAGATAAAAAACCTTACTGCCCTAGACTCTATTCTGAAAGGAAAACCATCACTGGTCCACCATTCCCTCCTTTTTTTCCTTTCTTCCAAGTGACTTTGCAGGTAATGATGCCCAGGAAGGACTGACTCTGATCCAGTCTCCAGGGATGGGACTGGACAGATTGTGCCTGTTCTAAGTGTATTTTTTCCTGCTCATTAACACTTTGCTTGATGCACTTTGTTTGGTGCCTGGGTTGTGAATTTTCAGACAACTGTGGCTTAGCTGTTTCTTCTTTATGGTGAGAGAAAAAACTGAAAAATTGACAAATCTGATGTAGAGGGATTATTTATATGAAATAAAAGTTGGAATGAGGAAAAACCTCCTGTTTCTTACTTTTTCTCAATTCCACATGTAGACTTTTCCAAATTGAATCAGTAATCTCTGCTTTTTAGAGCAACAGGTCCAGTTCAGAGCACTGATTCCTTCGGGAAGCACTGAACTCCTGGGCTAGCTCAGCTTCCTCACCACAAAAGCTCCCTGCAGCGATGCCAGGAAGGCGAGGATCACTTTTTCATTGAGGCATCAAAGCCATCACCTCATCCCCACTGCACTTTCTTGCAAGCAAATGTAATGGCAGCTCAGAGAGTTCAGAGTCACCTGCCTGCACAGGTACCTGTTCTTTCCCAGCTGTGGCTAGTAGCTCAGGGATTTGGTGGAAGTTGTTCCAGCTTTTCCAGACACCAAGGAAGCAGCAGCACTCCCAGGCAGAATGCTCTTTCCTTCAAACCGAAGGATCAGCTTGCCACTAGACACTGCTCTTTTCCTTAAAAGTTTACAATCAATTTTAAGACAGCAACTCTGTAGCTAAAACTATCAGAATTGATCCCAGACTAGTGAGTCAGCTCTTGCATAAAGAAGTAACTTTAAAAAACTTCAAGCCAAGGACAAAAACACATCTGGGTAAAGTTGGAGATACTTGTTTCCAAGGCAATTACTGAAGGAGGCAATACCACAAAATCCTGAGAGCAGTTCAGCTCTCCATTCCTACCTCAACAAGTCGAATGCCTCCAGCAGGAGCATACACACAGGCCAATAACCAGTAAAGCCCAATACAGAGTCTCTAGACGTAAAAATAAAGAAAATTTCACTGATTTTCCACACCAATCTCCCTCCAGATAAACTGGTTGCAAGTGGCAGAGGGCACTGGCACTTAGCCATCAATTTTGTATTTAAGTGCATAATACAGCAATTAGTGCTTTTCAAGTCAATGAGAGACTCAGAGCAGCAGCAGGATACAGCACTGCTGGGAAGTTCAGGACATTGCCTGCTGCCTTCCCTGGAAAGGTTGTACAGCAACAGCTCGACCAGCTCTCAGGCTCTGCAGGCACTGGCAGGCAACACTGGGAAGTCCATGGCTGATTGTTGCTCACACCATCCCAGTGCAGTGACACAGCATCTGGCCAGCTTTCCCAAAACTGCCTCCAAACAACTGTGGAACAGCCACAAGCCAAGCTTCATCTCCTTAGCTTCATGCTCCAGCTCAGCTATGACTGTTTCTTACCCCATTCCCCTCTCTGTGTGCTCCAGCAGCTCCAGGACTCAGAGCTAGCCATTGGTAACACCCCTCTGAGCAGCCCACTGAGATCAGCTTTGACTTCTCCGAGAGAAATCCCCGATGCCCAGAAGCAGCCACTGATTTTGTTATCATCACCACACCACACAACTGCTTTTCAACTACGCTCAGGGATTAAGCCAAGATTCCCTGTCAGAAATACTGCACAGGAATCTGGGATTAAGATGACGTGCATTGCATCAGATGAGCCCACAAGAGAACGCGCACAGGGAAAAGAGAGCTTTTAGAGATGGAAACGTGAACCAGCTGCTGGAGCAGATTACATGCTCCAGTAACTCTCTTTCCTGCTATTTCCCTTCCTTCTGGTCCCTCTGCACGTGAGTTACACCAAATGCTCTCCTTGGAGAAACTGGGCTCACTGGGACAAGACCAGCGTGCACAGGCAGAGGGCAGGTATTAGATGTCGATAAATAGCTGTCAGCCAGAGGCATCTATGTGCAAGAAGAGAGCCAAGGAGATCTGGACAAACAACCTCTGTTCCCTGTGCTACCATTTTTTAAAGGGTCTCAGAGGACAAAAATCTGGAACTTGGGCCTTAAATGATACACAGACTCAAAACTTGGAGGAAAAGTGCATTACAAAATTATTAACATGTTTAATCAATAAAAAATGAAATAAAAAAATAAAAGCACAGATGCCCCGAATTCCAGCCATGTGCTTACAGCCATTGTGCCTTTACAGGAGCATCCCAGAGTCAGAAGTTCTGAGACTCTTGTCAACCTCCTTCTATCACGAAAGCAAAGGCTTTAAGGTATTTCACTCACATTTGAGTATCTCCTTCATCCAACTGATTTCCAGACATCTCCCTTCCTCAGCGACGTGCACACACCGGGAATATGGCACAGCTCTGTTGGCAGGTGTCATGCAGGACAGCAGTTGTGTGAAGGGAACAACCCTCCCCAGCAATTCCAATCAACATCTTGAATCACAAGGTTACAGTCATTTCTACCTAGGAAGCAACACACAGCCCTATGCCTTGTCTTGCCTGATACAATCACATTAAGTGAACCTGAATTTTATTATTTTTTTGAGGAGCAATGAAGGGAAAGGGTGAACTGGAGCTGAAGTAACACAACAGACGACACAACCATCTGCCTTTTAAACCTCAGTTTTACCCCAGACTGGTGACTGCACCATTTTAGGGCACTGAAGCAATTCTGTTGAGATGCAGATGACTGTCTCAGTACAACGATAGCAACATAATGTAAAAATTCCCACTCCAAGTATCTGTTGCAGCCAATCTACTTCCCAAGAAATCCCTAGTGCCCTGAATTTTAAGTTAGCTTACACCTAGAAACCAGTCTAGATGAGCCATTTTTGTTACTAGAGTATTTGCAAAGTGCACTTAGTCACTGATTTCTTCGACAGTCTGTCATGATGAGAGTAAGAAGCACAGCAACGAGCTCATCACAGGCCGGCAACAGCATCCCAACGGGAACACATCTGCCTCTGGAGGGCTACGATTCCTGGCTAGAAAAAGGATGAGGAAGAGACTGTAGCTGAAGAATATGGGTATAGAAGGTTTGGAAAACCAGGCTGCTGAAATCACCAAAGCTCCCTGGCCATTAGGCCGGCAGCCCACAAACCCTTCTGCATCTTCCCCAGGCAGCTTCCCCTCCCTGGCACGTTCAGTACAACTGGAGTGAAGCCCCAGGATGCTCCAAGGCCAGTTGTAATAGGTACAGAAATAGCAGCATTTCACTAAAATCTGTTTGTCAGCAGAGAAGAAGATGCAAAAACACAGTCTGGGAACTCACCAAGCCTGCACTTTCCTACAGGAATGCAGACAGCCACAACCATCCTTGTACTGGCTCATCGACTATTTTTAGCACCAGAAGGGGAGGCAGCCATCAGTGAAGGGCCTGTTCCCTTTGATCCAGCGGATCTGAGCACTGTCTCTGTCCCAGAGATCCTTTGCTACTAAAACCACAAACCAGGTAAAGAGCTTTAGGTTGTTCCTGCTCCCAAGTACAAGGCGTCTCTCAGCAGTTACACGACAGGTTGGAAGAGGGCCACGCAGCCCATTTAATTCCATTCACTTCCTCTCCCCTCTGCACCACGCAGCCAGGCTCTATTAGTCTTTTGAGAGCAATTGTAGTTAAAATGAAGGATGCCAGGAGGCCCTGGACACTCAGCACACACTGGATGCACCGTTCGGAGCTGCTACAGAGTCACCAGCTCTGAGCTGCAGGCTAGCAGCAGAGAAATCCCAGCATCCATGTCATTGCACGCAGCTTTATTTATCTCCAAAGGTTTTACAAATTAAACACAAGCTCCTTCTCAGAGACACTTCCCAACTGGTTCTGAATTTAGCACCCAAGCCAAGGAGCAGACTAAACTCAACTGGCACCACAATGAGCCTGGTTTCTCTGTCACTCAGTTCTCCCTTGGGGAGCCACAGGAACTTTCCCCCACAACCAGAGGTGTATCCCAAGGCCAGCAAATGGCATCGCTGTCACCAGGACCTGGAACTGCCATGGGCATGTGCAGCCCCACGGAGAGGGATCAACACACTGCAGGCAGAACCACCAAGAGAACAAAATCACCCCCTCAGAGAACAGACACCCGTGGGGCCAGGAGCCGGTGCTGCTCTGGGACACTCAGCCTTCCCCCTGCGGATGAACAGGGAGAGCAGAGAAGCAGCCCGGGAGGTGAGAGCTGCAGGGCAGTACTCTGCTGGCACAATGCTTCCAGCTCCTCCACCTGCCCCGCAGGAGGGTGGCAGTGATCCCATGATTTTGGCTAAAGTGACTAAGCGGGATCGTTTTGTCCTTCCCACCAGCTATCTGTTCTAACAACGCACAGCCTTCCCTGCACGCTCCCCAGAAAACTGGAAAGGAGGGTGAAAAGAAGATCACAAACCACTCTCCTTTTGCCTCATTTCTTCCTGCAAGCTCCTGGTTCTACCTTTCACAGATGCTGTAAAATACCCAGCTGATGATGCAGCCTTAAGAAACCACCACAGTCCCAAACTCTGATTTTGATATGAAACAGCTCTTTTCAAGCAGCCAAGTGCCGTATTTTACGGTACCTTTGTGATCTGCATAACTGAAATACGTACGCCACGTTACAGCACATTTGTATCCCTCAGCAGAAGGAATCTGAACTGCTGTGATTCTTTTATAGGGATGCAGCACAGCCTGGCAGCCTCAGATTCAGCTGAATCCACCCTTCTGGAAAGCAGCAGCTTGGAACAACATGGCTCTTACAGCTTCCTAGTTGATATCCCACATCCCAGAGTCATTAAAGGCCAGTTTTTCACCCTGCTCATCAAGGAAGAGAAGATTTCTGAGGACCACGGGGCAGGAAACCATGGAGCTGGGAGGAGAGCCTCCCTAGGGCACACCAGGAGCTGCCTGGCCAAAACCTACCCTGGTTCCGCATGCCCCCGAGGTGCGGGGACGATCCCTAAGCGCTGCCATCCCTCGCAGGCAGCAGCACGAGGGTACAACCACGCTGCAGCTCAGAGCCCACCAGCACCCACCGCCACAGCTCTACCTGCTCTGCCAGCACAGATCAAACCTTTCCAGCACCACTGCTTCGTTTCCACAATTAACAGGATTTAGGCACGTACAGAGGTTTCTCCAGCCTCACCTACGGAGACCAACGACAAATGAATCAACATCATATACCACAGCTGCCCATTGCAGTGGCCAAATTTTTGCTACTCAGACCCCTTCCAGTTCAGCATTCCTCCTCCCACCACCCAAGAGAACATACTTTGTTACAGAGACTTTCATATTGGGAAAATATTTTAATATAGTAAACAAGTCAATTTACCTTCCACATATTTTAAATAAGTTTATGCTCATTGTTAAACAAAACTGTTTTTACTTCAACAATGGATTACAGCCTCTAAATTCGTATTGTTCCCAGCTGATCCTGTAAATAGCGAGGAATTTTGGACACAAATGTCCTTGTATAGGTAACAGACTGGCATAAACAGCGCAGGAATTCAATGCGGGTTCAAAGGGAGAAGCTAGCCCTGGTGAGGAAGAAAACGAAGCCACAAAATTCCCTTTTGAGGAAAAAACGGGGGGAAAAGAAGATACCGCAGTTCCACCGAGTCCAAACGGGGCCGAGTCAGTCTACAGGTCAGTCTCCGGTCAGTCTCCACGGGCGAAGCACGGTGCCGCAGGGACGGGCGAGCCATCGGTCTCCATCCTCAGCCGAGCCCCGCGGCCGGATCCCCGGCGGCGCGCGGCCTCCCGCGGCCCGCCCGGCTCAGGGGCTGCCGGCGCCCGGCCCGCTCCCG
>VZRO01000989.1:237318-341615 GCA_013397915.1 Daphoenositta chrysoptera
CTCCGTGCTGGCTCCGGCCCGGATCGGCCGCCGCCGCCGCTCAGGACATGCCGGTACCGCCTGCGCTGCCACCGGTGCCGCTGCCCGCGCTGCCCCGCCGGGGGCGAGGGGCGGAGCGTTGGGGGCAACCCCGCCCTGAGGGGTGGGAACGACAGGAGGGGAGGGAGGGCAAGCGAGGGGAGGGGAGGAGGGAGGGGACGGGGAGGAGCCCGGGCCACCTTTAAAAGGAGCCCCTCTAACACCTCCTACTCCCCCAACTTTACACCCCCCGGCGCGATGGGAGGCCGGTGAGCGGTGCCCAGGGAGGTGGGCAGCACCCGCCGAGCCGCCGGGAAGGCTTCTGGCACGGAATCCTGGAACATGCCCAGCGCTGGAGGAGGTAGGAGTCTCCTCTCTACCTTGGCTTCCCGACGGAGTTACTTCTTGGTGCCTCCCTGATGCAGGTATGTGCTACCTGCACCTCTGTGAGGCTGCAAAGGTGTCCGAGCTAAGCGGCAATTTTTAGAGGGAAAGGCTGCTTTAGTTTTGTCCAAACTGGGCTCTTCCCAAACCCGTTGTTGATACAATCTAAATCTCCTCTTAAGGTATGGCTTCACCTTACTCCACAGGTGTTAGATCCCTACAAAATTGTTCTATTGTCTTGTTCAAAAGACAATTAAAATGCTGATTGGGGATATAAATTAGCTTGTTTTCTTTATGGTGCAAGAAAATTACTTTTGGGAATGATGTAGTAGTGCCTTCTGCAATCATTTTCTCCCTCCCTTCCATCTGAGGTCAGTCAGGTGTAGTGGTTACAGCAGAAACCTCTTGTAAACCAGGACTCGTAGATCTGGAGGAGGCTACAGTAACTGGAGAACTGCCTATTACCCAAAGAGGCTCCCCCAAGAAGATATGTTATGGAATAAATGGAGTAGCTTCAAAATAACTGTGACTCTTGGAGAGGATGGATTGTGTTGACTAAAAGCTCCAGGTCTGCTGTCTGTATGTGGAGGGGGGGCATTGCCATGGTGGTCTGTGCACTGAGTGGGCAGGGAGGTCCCTGGGTCCAGCAGCAAAAGGAGCATCTGGGAGGGGCTGTGAAGTCCCTCAAGTGTGGAGTGTGTGGCTGATTCTTCTTACACGGGTAAAGCAGTTTTGGGGACAAAACCTGCCTGTTTGGGCCAGCGGGATGGACTAGATGATTTTTCAAGGTCCATTCCAACCCAAACGATTTTGAGCAACATGCTGTGGCCCCTTGGAGTATTTAATGTTCATGAAATGCTGCTGCATGTCTGGGAAATATTTGTTAGCCAGTTTTGGGACTTCTCTGTGTGGTCTGGGCCTCTCTTGTGCTGATTGGTTACACCTGACTGTATTGGTTACATCTGTGTTCTCGTTAAAGTCAAATGTCTCACACCTGAACAGAATTAGCTGACGGTTCCCAGCTGTCAAAGCTTTCCTGGGTTATAGAATTGCCTCTTCTGAGGTATTCTAGAGGTTATATACACAAAATTGCTTGAGCTGTATATGTTCGATTATAAATATGAATTTATAGCAATTACTACAAAATGGATTTTCTAGTAACTTTTCAATGTGTTTTCCCTTAATGATGGGTTTGTTCCAGCCCCTTCTTTTTTGTTCAGCAGGTGAAATGATGATGAGTTACTACCTCCCACAAGTCTTTTCCCTATGCTCTTGCTTAATTCCAGTTAAGAGGCAGAGGATTGACATGTACAGGGAATGCCTCTGGGGCTTAGTGAGGTCTTGACAGTTTTTGCCTGGTGCTTGTCGAGTTGAAGTACTGAGGCCTGAACAACAGGCCCTGAGCCAAAGCTGGCCTCTATATGAACCATCCAACCAAATGTTATATGTATCCACTTGTATCCACTCATATCATGTTTGATCATTAGCAATATGATAGGTGTATCTGTTCATTGTTGAAACCTGTATTCACCTTTCACTGTTTAGGAACTAGACAAGGCTGGACATGCAGGGGAATTGTTGGAACATTCCCAGCGAATGTAGTGAGTGTGGTGGGCTTGTGATGTTCTGCCTTCACCCCAAGAGCTTCACCTCCCTGTTGCATTTATTTGTGATTCGATCATGCTGCAGTGGAGACCTGCCCTTCCTAAAACATACAATTCCATGGTATTATTCAAGAAATTCAGTCTTCTTAAGGCTCTCTTCTCCCTGCCAACCCTCTACTTTCAGGGCTTTGAGTAAGACAAAGCTTGTGTTCATTAAATGTGAAGCTTTGGCTTTTGCCAAAGTCAGGTGAAAGCTTTTCATCCTAATGTGGACAAATAACTGGGAGTGACCTTCTCTCGAGACAGCTGTGAGCAGGTGTGTGCCTTCTTTCCTAAACAGAGCTCCTTATTAACAACCACCCCTAAAGGAGCTGCAGTAATGGTGTTTGCTTTGTCCTTGGGGTTTTAGCAGAAACACCTGTGCTCTGAGTGGACTCCTGTGGTGCAAAACTGGAACTCTGGGGTCTTGTAAAGTCAGTGACTGTGTCTGATACTGGGCACAGCTTGCAAATTATCCCTCTCTAGGATATTCTATATACAGAATCCTCTTTAGGATTCTTCCTAAAGAGAACAAAAGAGATCACTTGCTGGAGACAGAGTCAGGGCTACATGATGCACTCAGGGACTGGACCTGCCAAGGAAGGAGAGCTGCTGAGCCCTTGAACAGCCTTCCTCCCACCACTCCAAAAATTGCTCTGCAGGCTCCTGTTCTTTATAAGCTTCTTTAATTTTGACTTCTCAGGTCTGAGAGTCGACTAGAAAGCTTGAATTCTACTGCTACCTATTGCAGGGGATGTTTGTTTGCTCTCCAAGGGCCCCTGAAGGATGTAGCTAAATAAACCTGTGTTATTGATTTCCCATGATCACAGTCAGTGAATAGCATCCCAGTGCTGCAGGATAGGGAAGACTTAATTAAGGGAAGATTGCTGGCCTGAGATAGATTCTCTCTGTGCAGACCCTGCTTCCGAGAGTAGCAGAATACTGGATGGGATGCCTGGGACATCTCTCTGAGCTGTGCAAAGGCCTTTGCAGGGAGGAGGAGAATGCTGTCGGTTGAGGCTGGATATTACAGAAACAAGAGCTTTGGGCTAGCATATAGAGAAGTGAAGTTTGTGGAAGGGCCAGGGAAGACCATGGCTGACACCTGTTCAGTTTTGTGAGCTGAGTAAGCAAGCAGTTGGAGTAAGTTGGGCTGGTGAAATGGGAAGGAAATGTTGATGAGCTTAAGAGCAGAATGGGGCTTCCTTCCCTAGTATCCTGATTTCCTGTGCAGTGTTTTGTACTGGAGGTGAATACAGGGGGGAACTGGCTGCATCCACCTCCAGGTGTGGTACAAGTTGTTTTTCTGTTCTTGTTACTCCAGTACTGAAGTGTACCATGAGATGGGTGTGTTGTTTGTGTGCTGCTGCTCCTCATGCTCTTCCTTTCCTGTTAACGACCTGTCTTGGAAAGTCTTGTTCTTTTCCCAGTGGTCAGGAATGGCATGGTTCAGGCAGCTCTGGGCAGCGGTGACCTGGCACTGCAGGAATGTATGGGATGTTTAAATATGGTGTGATCCTGCTTGCAGCACTCACTGTGCTGTTTGGAAATACGCCGAAAGCTGTCAGTGCTGTAAACACAACACACTCTGCCCAGTGAGCAGTTAATTATGGGCCTAACCATGTCTTGGTGGTTAGACAGATAGTTTCTTGGGGTTTTTTTGGTTGGGTTTTTTTTTTTTATTTGCAGAAGACCTCACTGCTTTTATGGTTTTGTGGCATCTGTGGCCACTTCTCTCTGCCATAGTCCACTGCCCTCTGACTTTTGCAGATCAAGCTGAAGAGTCATGCTGAGAGCTGTCAGGAGTCCTTGGCCTTGTGGTTTCGGCTCAAAGTGGGACACGAGATATACCCCTGCATACACACTCAGCAGTTCTGCTCTCCAGGGTGGTGAGAAAATACTGGCTTTGTGGTCTTAATGGTATTGTTAATCCTTTCTGGATTGCCAGGGCTCTGAGGGCAGAGCAGCCACCAGAGCAGTGGGATGGGCTGGCATTTGCAGAGCTGGGAGTTCACTGCTGGTGTGCAGTGTCACAGCTCTTCACTAGAGGACAGCATTACACATGGCAAAGTGTAAGTACCCTGCAAAAACTCTGGGAGAGATTTCTTATGGATTTTCTGTGTGCCAGGACCAAGCTGGGGTGGAGGTTACAGAGTAATTTGCTGGAAGTCAGGGAGGTTTAACAGTGTGCCTTAAATCATGCAAACCTTGTCTCCTAAACCTTGTCTGAAGGACGATGCTGCCTGCCTTGCTGCTGCATGCACCTTGGGGGAGGTACAGGCTGCTGGATAGGTAGCACAGGGAGAAAAGGATGAGTATTAAACCAAAGGAAAGGGAAATGTTTGTATATCAAAACTATTGTAGCAAGTGGTGGGTTGCCTGATAGTGAAGATATGGGAGGAAAACAAGGAGACAGAGCAATGTGGGATGAATGTGCACTGGGTGATGGGCCTTACAGGAGAGAGAAAATAAAAGATGGTTGGAATAAACAAATACTGCTTGAGTGCTGCTGTTCCCGCCTGCTCTGATGTTGGACCTCTCTGCAGAGGGCAGGACTGCTGCTCTATCCTATGGCTCCATCAGCCATCTCTGCATGCAAGGGACAGAGGCTCTCACAGAGCAAGGAGTGTGAAGTGGAAGATAAGGAGGCTGGGTTGGGCAAAAGGAAGAGAGCTGCAGCTTTTGTGACAACCTTTGTGCAAGTGGGGGTTTGGCCCTTGCTGTTGGGCATCACGTGACCTCGCAGGGCAGCCACCAGCTTGGGTACTGCTCTTCATTCTGCTTGTATTTGATTGGGTCTTAATTATGATTTCATTATTTGTTGAATTAAGGTTTTATTCCTTAGGGAAAGCTGACCTTGAGTGACATGTGAGTGAAGCTGTGGCATGATTCTTGCTTACTTTGTTTTTTGGTGAGGCAGAGAAAGCTGATGAATATCCGGGTGTGAGAGAAGGCCAGAAACAGCCTCTCAGTGAGGCTGTGGCAGGAAGGTTCTGGCAGGAAACCCACTTGGTTCACAGAACTGTGATAACTGATAGTACTAGTCAAGCCACCAGATCCAGTAGCTATGACTGATCTCACCTGCCCTTGGCATTACCAGGTGACAAAGCTCATCCCACCTCTCACGGCTTCACAGCTGTGACCTCCAGGGCCTTCCTGCACTGCTGTCAGTGTTCCAGAGGCTGGGAGGACTGCCGCATCTCTGAGCAAGATTGATGGTCTCTATTCTCTCCATTGCTGCTCCCTAATTTAAAGGGAAGCAGCCCTGAAGCTGCCCTGGCCTTGCAGAAGGGGTCAGGTGAGTGTTGAGAACTTTCACTCCTCACTACACCCTTTGTCATCTGCTTGGGAGTAACCACTTTCCCAAGTGTGGGATTGTGGTGACATTGGCTTGGCTGGGCCTGGAATATCCCAGTGACTCTAAGGAAATAGAGCAAACTGCCTTCCCTTGGATAGCCAATTCCAGTAAGGACAAGACTGATAAGTGCAGAAAATGGCATGGTAGCTGGAAATGTGGAAGCTCTCTTATTCCCAGGTTTTTTGGGGCAGGTAAACCCCTTGAAAGACAAAGGATGTTGGGTTTGCTCAGGGTTCTCTTTTCCTGCAGCAGGGAGCTCTGATTCCTGCCTTTATTCTTTTACAGTTGGAGCACTTGCTAGAGTTCCACTTAATCTCTTCTGCCTCATGCCGCTAACACCTGAGAATGCCCTTAGGATTCCTTCAGTGACCATTCCCTCAGCTGTCCAGGCTCCAAAGTGCCAGACTTACCACATCAGGGCTGGGCAGAAAGGAAGGAACAAAACATGCAGCTGGCTCTCCTCGCACAGTGGGGGGGGAGGGGGGTTTGTTCCCCAGTTCTTAGAGAGTCTGTGCTACTTTTGCCAGCAGCTTGTCCCTCTTGAGCAATGGCAAGGGCCACATCTTGGCTTTGATAGAAGAGGATGACATCCCACCATGTGCCTGGGAATCCACAGCAATCACAGCACAGTTATCTCCACTTGTAATTAGTTGTGGGGCTCTGCCTCTGACTAAAATTGATCTTGCCCATGTCAGGCCTTTTCGTGATCCACTCTGCAGGTTAGCCAGTGCCCATCAGCCAGTGGAGCTCCTTTCCTCCTCTGCTGCCCACATGGAATTCCTTTATTCCAAGGTCAGGAGCAGAGTCTCGTTTTGGCCCTGTTTGCCTTTAGCGTGTTCTGCTTCTGGTCACTTCCCAGCAGCGTTGTCACTATAATCCCCACTTTACCCACCTCTCCTGTTCTGTGTCCCATGTATCTGCCACAGACCCAAGTGAATCCAGGGAATAGTGCAGTTCCTTGGGACTCTGGGAATACTTTATTTCATCTGGGGAATTTCCAGATGCCCTACTGGTCTGTCTCACTTTGAGGCTGCCATTCAGAAGAGCCCATAAGAGAAAGGAAAACTATTTAAGACTGGACAGTGCAGTGAGTGGCCCCAGAAATGGAATCTGTCCAGAGCAAGGAATGAGTTTGTTTCCTGGGACATCTGGCCTGTTGCATGAAGGGGGCAGTCTGCTTGTAGCCAGAGCTGAGCTGCTTCGTAACCACAGCTGCTGAAGCAGTTGGAGCGTTTCTGGCAATGCCTGTAGTTCGTCAAGAGAGCATTTAAGGAAGTTGAGTTGCGGAAGTTCACTGAGCCGGGTGCCTCACCAGCAGAGCTCCAAGGAGTGGATCCCTCCCAGAGGGACGGTGGGTGCGTGCCCACGAGCACCCCAGCCATCGCCAGCTTTCTTCTGGGTGACCTTGGGTGAGGCTCTGCTTGCCTGGAAAGCTGTTGATTTACAATGCAGATTCATCGCTCCTTGCCTGCCTGTCCCCGCCCCTCCTAAATTGGTCTGGGATATAAGAGGTTGTTTGCTCTCCGATGCCAACAGTGGCCATGGCAGAACGCCCTGCCATGTGAGAGGCAGAGATAGAGGAGAGCGGGCTAAGGAGGAGTGAACTGTGCAGCTGCTCTTGCTTCTGGTAGCTGAGGAGCACATCTGCAGGACCATGTCTGTGCTGAACCCTGTCCTGCAGCCCACGGAGGTGAAGGAGTACCTGTGCAAGGGCGACCGCTTCATCAAATGGGATGATGTGAGTACTGAGGTGTTCCTTCCCTAGGCTGTGTCTGTGGTGGCAGGGAGACACCGGTTGGGTCATGGTTTGTGGGGAGGCTGGGAGCCTGTGTTCAGTGTGGTATCCCACCTGACAGCAGAGATCTCTGAACAGGGCGAGGGAACTGGGAAGAACAGGAAAGCTGAGGACTAAAATCAAGGCTGTGCGTGTAAGGGGCTGGGGATGTGATTTCTGTGCCTGTTGTGGGGGATGGAAGCAAATGGAGTGAGTGTGCACTGGGTCTGTGTGTGCAGCCCCTGGTGTAGGAAACAAGGTCCAGCCCTTGGGAAGGTGGTTGCTGCTGGGAGTCGCTGTGGGTGAGATGCATAATGCCACATTTGGATTTTCTGGAGGAGCGTGAGGGGTAGGATCTGCCCCAGTGCAAAGAGCACTCACTGCACTTTGCAGACAGAGATGAAATCAGGCTGCAAGTTGCTTCCTCTTATGGCCCTGTTGCCTGAGTGGATCGGGGGTGAGCCATGGCCTCCCACGCCTGCCTGGCCCCTGGGTCTGGGAATCACCGAGCAGCAATGGGCCTTTGCTTTAACCAGGCTGGGGCCTCAGGGTGCTGCAGCAAGCTGCTGCTCTCTCCAGCTCATTGTCCTCTTTACCTTCAAAACAGCTGCTTTGCAGTCACTGCCTTTCTGTGCGAGGGGAAGAAAGTGTAGAGCAGCAGCAGTTCTTTGGAATGTAAGGGTTCCCCTCCTCACTTTCTAAGGAGGCAAAGGAGTGTTTACCCCAGCACCCACATAGCTGAGCAGGAGGAGAGCAGCTGCCCATCCGTGCTGTCTGGAGATGGATTGTCTGCTGTTGAGCATGGATGTTGATAAAGGGGGGAGCCCATGTTGTGGTTATTCACAGGGATCTGGGGAGACGGTTCATGTGGTGGTGCAAATGAGATGATCAGAAGGAGCCTGCAGCAACCGTGCAGGAGGGATTAGCACTTTTGTGGGTGTGAAGCTCGAATAGAGTGTTAAGTCCCAAAGGAGTGTGTGGGGGAGTGGATCACCTGTGTGCAACATCAGCAGGGTGGTTCAGCAGCACTGAGAAATGAGAGCAGTATATTGTGCAGCTGGCAGAAAGGACGGATGTGAGGAATATGGGTTGGAATATGGCTGCCAGTTGCTCCATTAGAGGTACATAAACAGGAGGATGACACCAGGGTACAGTAAAAAGTGCAGCCTTCCTCTTTCCTGTAGGCCCACTGCCTGCAGAGTGCACTTGAGGCTTCTTAGAATTTGAACAGCTTTCTCAGAATAACAGTAGCCAAACTTGTCTAAAATTGCTGATGACTTTGTGCTCAGTCCTTGGGGACCCACTCGCCCAAAAACTGGAAGATGTTAAGTACTTCACTGGGTACTCCTGGGATAGGTTCCCTTAAAACCCAAGGTGAGCCAAGTTGGGCTTCCAAGACCCACCAAGTGTTTATTTGCTGCTGTAGCTGTTGACTAGTGAGCTCAATTCCTGTCTGGATCTTTCCCTAAGGTTTATATATTTGTAAACATTTCTAAAAGGTTGCCTCAACTAAGTAGTTTACAGGCTTGATCTCCACCAATAAAGAAAAGCTTCTCCATGAGTGGGCTTTTCTGGTCACATTGCTCCATCACATTGGGCTTTCCCAGTCCATGGTTAGAACAGGCTGCAGAGGATGATGGTGAGAGCTCCAGACTGCAGGATTGCTATGCTTTAGAATTCACGACTGCTGTGTTTTTTGTATCTCTTTCAATTGACCTGACTGTGCTGGTGGTAACAGCTTTGAACTCCTTCCACTGTAAGTGAGGCAAAGGAGTTAAGGAAGAATAGATTGGCCTCTTACATCACGGTTCAGCTTGGGACTGAACTAGGGCCTTCCAGCAAAAAAAGCAAACCCACACTTTTTTCTTCAGAGCCTGCACCTTGTCCAGCTTTGGTAAGGCACTGTCTAGAGGAGAGAGCAATGGATCCCTGACAGGCAGGACCGTTCTGACCTGTCCCACGGAGTTAGTTGCAGGACCTTGGGGTAAAGAGCAACTCTGCTGTGCTTTGTTCAGCATCCATCAAGCTGGGGCTCCTAAGCAGACTGAAGAGGTGAAGTCCTACTAAATGGGTGCTAACTGAGTTACAGAACCAGCTGGAAACCCTGTCAGAACCCCAGGCAGGCACAGGGTAGTAGCTGACCTCTTGAGAGGGGCAGATGGATGTGGGTTTGGCTCTGTGCTGCCTCTGAGTCCTCTTAGTAGAGTCAAAACTGTTCCTATCTCTGAAAGATTATGGATTACAGAATTTTAGCAGACAGTGTTTGCTTTCTGCCCCACAGAGTGAGAAGTAGCCAGTTCAGCTGCCAGACCGTCTTCTGTAGGATTGCCTGCTTCCTTTGCTGCCAGGAGCTGCCCCACTGGAGAGGCTGCCTGCACCCCCAGGCAGGCCTGGCCTTGCCCGGGTGCCTGGCTGGCAGCAGCTGCCTTGCAGGCTCAGCTTGCCCTCCAGAAAGCTGCTTTCTGGGAGATAAGGGTAATCTAGAACATGGCACTATACTCTGTGGTGGTACCGTGGGGCCTGTTCTGCTCTCCATGGCCACGTGTGCAGGGAGCCAGCCAAGAGCTCTGGGAACATGGACATGGTGCTGGGCAGGCCGGCGCTGGCCCTGGCACAGTGGGAGGAAGACAGGAGGGAGTAAAAGGACCGCATACAATGTGCTGTGCAATGAGCAGTTTACTGTAAATATTGAGTATGGAAACGGAGGTCCCTGAAAATCCATACACACTCTAGAGTGAAGTATGAGTTGAGTAACAAACTGAAAAACCTGAGGCCAAGAGACTAGTACAACTTCCAGATTTCATTACTGGTTTCATCTTAGCAGCGAGGTGTTTCAGCTTCCTGAATTGAAGTTGGAGCCTTCCCAGAAATGGCTGTGTGGGGTTCAGGATCAGCCCCAAATAATTTAGTCTGATTTGCACCTCTGGTGTGGGAGTCTGCATAGCTGCCTGTTTTGATGGTCTGTGTAGAGACAGTCTGTGGAGTTTCAGAATCCCCAGCTAAAGCAGCATAATGAGGCTGCATTGATGCATCCCCTCCTTGCAGCCTTCCTGACTAGGAGTCCATATAATCAGCATGAGCACCTGGATGGGAGATGCCATGGAAGAATGCTTTCTCTGCTTGGCCTGGGCTGCTCCTGAGCTTATAGAATGAAGCAGGTCAAGGAAGACTTCAAATGAAACAATTAATTGAATCTGCAGATACTTTGTTCTCTCAGTTCTTTGTGTAGAAAGCTCCAAGAGAGCTGTTCTTGTTAAATGCACTGGTTAGGTGAGACTCAGGCTTCAGCTTCCAGAGTCTCACAGTGTCACTCTGGAGATGTCCTAAAATTCTTGAGTTCATTCCCATAAATCCCAGAGGGTGTTCACCTGCCTGAGTCTTTATTTGAACTGGGAACCTCATGTCTCAGGATGTTTTCTCCAAGTCACCGAAGGTGCCAGCATTCTTTTTTTTGTTGTTTTTTTTGTCAGGAAACATCGAGTGCTTCTCCAGTGATTCTCCGAGTGGATCCCAAGGGCTTTTATGTGTACTGGACCTATCAGAGCACGGTAAGTGCTGAGACTGCACAGCTTGGGCTCCAACTGGCCAGGTCAGGTTTGTGTGAGATGACCACACTGCAAGTGCTCGACTCCTGCACTTGGGAGCAAACTGCCACACTCGTTCCTCTCAGCAGGAGTGGGAGCTGATCAGTGGCAGGTTCGTCTTCACAGCACCAGGAAAGAGCAAGAACTGAAGCTGTGAGTGTGGCTTTTCTGTGCCTGTCATGTTGGCTCCTGCAAAGCTCATTACATGTCCTTCAAAGGACTTAACTGAGAACAGTTGTGCTGATAACCCTGTCACCCAGCAAGATACAGGATTCTCCTAACCTATACAGTGGGGCCATTAACTGACTCATTTTATTAAAAAGTAGTGACCATAGTGATGTAGGGCCTATGTGGAGTCTGGAGAGTGAGTTGTGTTCAGGGTGATGTGTGCAGGCGGCTGGAGCAAAGCACAGGATACCAGCTGCTGAGGAGAGGGAGAGGCAACATATGGAGGAAAGAGAATTCAGTTCCTCCCTGATGAGTAGCATCAAGTAATGGAGAGGGAGGTGGAAGGCTGGGCTTCCGCTTTCCAGAGCAGGCTGTGGTTCAGCTCTACTTCCTCTCCCTGACCTACATGCCCTGGCAGAGTCAGTCAGTCCTGCACGGGCCCTGGCCAGGGACCTGGTGGTTTGGGTGAACTCTGCCTTTCCAGAGATTGTGCTGAGTGCCAGCTGGGGTTTGGCACTGCCACAACTGCATCCCCCCGAGAACAGTGTCACAATGCTGGGGACTGTCACACCCCTTGATGTCTCTGTCACTCCTGTTCTGCTTTCAAGGTCCGCTTGGGCAGTAGAATTTCTGCTCTAAGGGTTCCATCAGGGAAAAGTGGAGCATGAAGTGAGGCAAGGGGAGCTGGTGTCACCATGGAAAGGGAGATACTTCATTGGGATACCTGGGAAAGGGGTTGGGGGTAGGAAGCATAGCTGCCACAAGGAAACCCAGACTGGAAGGGGTCTTGCATTCCTGGAAAATGCTGTTGATTAGCAGCTAAAGTAAACTGAACTACTTTTGCACTAGGGACTCAGAAAGGTGTGGGATTAGGAGTAAAATTACTGTCCTGCTTAACAATAAAATGGGGATACAGCCAAAAGAATGGCATCTACATTGTCCTGTACTGTGATCTTGGGAAATAATATCTGCTGCAACAAGTATAATTTGTTCTCCAGACCCATGGTGAGAAGAAAAATTAGTAACAGAGGAAGGAAATTCAGGTTGAATATTAAAAGAACAAACAAGCCAGCAAGCCAGTAGTGAGGACGTGGAAGGGCTGCCTGGGGAAGGCTGCACAGTGTCCTCTGTGGGAATAGCTTCCCTCCCTGCCTTGTTCCTGCTGGGAGAGCTCTTCTACAGGGAAAGACACTGAGCCAAACCTGCTTTACAGCTTCTGGGGGCTCTGTTGTAGAGTGTTTTCCTTCCTCCTTTGTCTTTCCTCATTTTCCTTGTCCTTACTCTTTTGTAGGAAAGGGAAATTCTGGATATCACCAGTATTAGAGACACCCGAGCGGGGCGATTTGCCAAAATGCCCAAGGTGAGTCCATAGCTTCTTTCCATCCGGTGTTTCAATGGAAAGGCAGGGCTGCCTGTGGTTTTGGCAGGAGCTCAGGCAGTTTGTCCTGGATTTCTGTAGGAAGAAGGTAGAGAGGATCTCATCTCCTAACAGCTATGTCAATACAGAAAAGCCATCTTGACTTTTGTCCCTGACCTCCCAGGAGCCCTGTGTGCACCCAAAAGCGGCACTTCCAGACTATGGTAGATGGGCTTGTTGGAAGGAATATGTCAGAAAGCCAGGAAAACCAATTCCCCTTCCAAGTGCCCTGCTGCACTGGTAAGTCCTGCTGGAGACTCTGATGCTTCTGCACTGAGTCACTGGAGCTGCTCTTGTGTAAAGATGCACAGGGTACCCACAAACCTGGAGTTACAATGCCATTCCAACAGTGTGTGCTGGGGTTTTTCCCTTTAAAGGGAAGAAAATGCATTTTCAGAAAAACTAGTTTATTTTTCTTTCCCCCCCCCATATATTTTTACATTTGCACATGATCAGGGCTTTGTTCTTGATTTCAGTTATAATTGAAACTTCTTGCAGCCCTTGTTTGGCCTTTGTTTCTGGGGCTTTTTTTTTTTGTTTTTAACTTTTCCATGTATGGATAAGGCAAGCAGAAAACTACAGTAAAGCTCAGAGGTGGAAAGGGACCAAAGGAGTAAAGCTGATGGGTCATGTGGTGACACAGGTGACTCTCTAAGGCAAAAGGGAAAGGTTTTGCAATATCTACTGAGCCTCAAGCAGCTTTTTGCATAAATTGTGTGGCTGTTTTCTCAATCTGCACTGAAAATGTCTGTTTGGAGCTCCCCAAGACCAATATTTCTCAAAACACCGTAACAAGGTGGGTGCTAAAGGCACAGCAGAGCTCAAGAACAGTACCCATCTTCTTAAAAATCATATTTCCTTCAGAGAAACTGCCTTTCTCCTTAGAAATTCACTAGAATGGAACACACTTGAGTTTTCAATGAGCCTAAAACTTTGTCTGCAACTTGTTTTGTGAGAATTGTACTTAAAAATGCTGTCAGGAGGTTGGATTTTCATTTGAGAGAATAAAATATTTGTGATCTAATGAGTTGATGCTGCCCTCCAGATGGGATGCACTAAGGAAGAGGCTGACTTAAAGGAGAGGTATGAGATACTATTTTCTAGGGTGTTAAACTTTGAGGAATAACCTGTTGGCAAAATGAATTGATCTTTGATATAGATGATAAATTGCTGGTGGAAGTACTGAGGCCATGAGTGGATGTCCTGGTGGCTGGAGAAACACATCCTAGATTTTAGGAATTAGTTAAGGAAGACGAATTGGAGAGTACCAGAAGACAGTTTGCCAATGGTACAGAGTTATTTGGGGTAATAAGATCAGGCTGGTTTGTAGGAAGACCTTGAATTGCTGATTGACTGTGTGATCTAATGATACATTTTATACAGATAAAAATCAGGCAATGCACACAGAAAAAAATCCCTCATCCTTCTGTAATAACAGTCCCCGAGTTGACTGTTGATACTCAGAAAACATTGTGGGTGTATGGTAAAATATCAATGTAGTGTTCAGCAGTATTAGCCCCATAAAAGTAAATTGAATGTTAGGAATTATAAGGAAGTAATTAGGAAGTCATGCTGTTGTGTACACCCCAAATGGACCCATATTTATGTGCAAGTCTAGTGTACTCTCAGGTGAGAACTGGAAAAGGTATGGAAGAGCAGCAGAATTAACAAAGGAATGAAGTGGCTGCTGGGGGCAGCGCATCTGAGTAGGAGGGACTGTATTCTGGCAGAAGGAGTAAGGTGAATGGGATGTGGAGTGCTGTAAAATCGGCAGTTGAATGGAGAAGGGGAGCATGAAGCAGTCACTCAGGGTTTGAAGCAGTTCCTCGGGGTTTCTTCCAGTGCAGTAGCTCCATATCAGGTGGAATTTTCCAGAGGTAGGAGTGGCACAAGCAGGCGGTGCTGCTGCTGTCCCAACTCGTATCACCATGCCATGGGTGATGCTTCCTGCACAGTCATGGAAAAGTGAGTATAAAATGTCAGTACAAGAAGGAAATGCCCTTAGAGGGTTATTAAATGTGAGATAATGCCTCTGGGTTTGGAAGCTGCTGAATCCTAAATTGCTGGGAGCGGCACGAATGTGTCGGGGAAGTGCCAGTGCATTTGCCCTGTTCCAGCGCTTTTCCCTAGGCACCTGGATGGAGCTGCTCTGTTCTAGCTGCTGTAATAGGCCAGGGACGGGATTTTAGAGTCCTGGGAATTGGCTGCAGCTCATTTTTGAAGAACAACGAAGCAAAGGTCAAGCACTGACTGATTTATTAAGTATTCTCAGTGGGCAGAAGTGATGCACTTGATGACAACCTTTGCTGTGAAAATCCCAAGTGCTTTTTGAATTCTGCATTTTACAGAGACTCATTTGAAATAGCTCCCCTTTTTATTTCAGGGAGTTTTCTGGAATTCTATGATAACATGTAGTAAAATGCAGTAGCCTGGTTCCCTATCCACATTTTCCTTGTGGATCCTGGGAGGTCTTGTGTGGGCACTGAAAGGGGTGTTGAACCAAAGATGTGCCGTCTGGGTCTGGAAAACTCTTTTTTACACGTAGCTCAGCTATCCATGATGCCTCTGGCTTAAAGCCCTCAGGGTCGTGTTTATTTGGCTCTCCTGAGAACAGAATTTCACAAAGGAATGCAGAAAGCAGGGAAAATTTCTTCACATGAACCACCACACCCTCCACATGGGGCGGCTGTCTGGGGCGTTGTTACAAAAGGTATTAGTATAAAAAAATGGTGTGGTGAAACTAACAAGAATCTATTTTGAGGTGGAAGAATGGACACGGGTGCTGTCTGCCCTGTTACAAAATAGTGGCTTGGAATGGTTGTGGAATAGAACTGTTGGAATTAATACAAAGAGTTACTTGTTTCGCTGCCTGAGGGTGGAGAAGAAATGAGCCATTGGCCTTATTTAGGACAAGGAGAACAGGACCACAGCTGTAGGAAGAGCTGTGGATAGCACCAGCAACAAAAGGAGCATCCTTTCCCCTTCCCTGCAAGTGATGCCCCAGTCAAGCCGCAGCTGCTCTGAGGCATAGCTTGTGGCCTGATTTTTCTACTGGATTGTGATTGAAGGAATTCCAGAGGAAGGAGTGTGCTGTATGGAGAGCATCTGTGCCACTTGCCACAGCAAGTGCTGCCTTCCGCAGCAAGGGGCTGTGCAGGTTTGGGCTCTGTGTCAGGGGTGTAACATGCCTTGAGTTTTCCAGTCCCATGGCACTGACTGGTCTCCCTGGGAGGGGATGGGTCACTCTGGATGTTGGGAGTTCCCTGCTTTCAGTAGTACTTTCCCACCACTGCCAAGCAGGAGGTTTGGGGTTTTTCTTTGTAACCTCTACACACAGCAAGAAGATTAACACCAAAGCACCCACGCGGAAAACCACTTGAGAAGGGACCTGCTGTCGTGTGCAATGCCAGCACAGGTCACAGCTGGGACCCCATCCGTGGCTAGGGAGCAGGTAGTGCCCAGCACAGCGTGAAGAGGGACTCACTAAGGGCTGGCAGCCATAGGAGCCACCTCCAAATGGGAATGGCCCTCGCCTGCCCTCCGCAGCCCTCGTCTCACCACAGAGCAGAATGCTCCCTGGCCCCTCCTACGCCTGAGCAGGGCTCCCCTGCTCACCCGCCCGTGCGAGGTTCTTTGAGAGCGGCTTCGCATTTCTGCTGTGACTTTTCTTCAGGGAATTTTTTTTTTTAGATGGGGCAGAACGAACTTTGGCATGTGTTCAAGAGTAATAAAGATAAGAATGAGCAGGGCCTTTGAACAAAAAGGAGACAAGATTAAAAAGCTATCGAGTGTAGTTCAGCAGTGTGCCGATACAGATCAGACTGTTATTTACACTCAGGTCTATGCTTTCATTTCAGTAACAAGGAACAATAAGGACTGCTCCGTTTGTGGGGCTTTTTGTGGTTTCTTTTTTTGAGGCACCAAGACCTCGGAATGCTGACAGAGAATGTAATAAAAATTAAGGCCAAAATACACGATGTTTTAGGCCAGACTTCTGGGCTGTTGGCTTTGTCTTGGGGTTTGTTTAGATGTTTCAGGAGGCATTGGCTTTGAGACAGACATTTTTTAATAAAAACAAAAGTTGTGCTTTCTGATTGTCATGATTATAAACCAGCTTCATCTTCTGTCTGTGTTCTGTTGGTGTTGAACCTGGAGGTGCAGCCTGAACTGCCCATGTACAGGCAGAAAATGATACCGAGGCATTTCACTCATCATGTTTTGAGATTATAAAGTTGGAGCCAGTGGGAATGGTCAGGAGCCATTCAGGACAATCAGGTGCCCTCGGAGCTGAGCCGTGGGCTGTGAGCCACGGGCTGTAAACACTGCGGGTGGTCAGTGGTTCTGCTGCAGCACAGGGGATGAGCAGCTCTGGCATTGGGATTCAGCAGCTTGTGAGCCCAGGATGGAGTTGAACTAAGTCTAATTCCAGCCTTCCAACTGGAGAGTGATCATATGGAGCCACTGATCTGTGAGTGTGCAAGAGAAGGGGAGGTACAAGCCTGTGGCTGGAAAAGGATTTATAAATGGTGGAGCAGGAGCTGAGCAAGGAAATGGGCACATGTGAGTGATGGCCTTTGCCATGCTGGGCCCTCCTGCCTCTGCCATCCCTGTGCAGTGAGCTCTGGGGCTTCACGGTCTCCTCTGTCCCTGGCAGCGTGTCCCTGCTGGATTGCAGAACACCATGGGTTATTCTGTGCCTGGGAATCTGAACTGCTGCATTTTCAGTTCCTTTAGATAAGACACGGAGAGCTGAGAGTGCTTCACTGTGGATTTTTGTCTGCCTGTGTCCCTTGAGATGCTTGGCACAGGAACAGGCTGCCCCTCCCCATTCTGCAGCCATCATCTCCAGCCTGGAGCAGCAAGGCTAAGGGAGACAGGAGTGTTACCTCTGGAGTCAAAGGCATTGGAAATATCTTGGGGCTTTCTTTTGCCCTTCTGGCAACCAAACAAGACCTCTCTTCTCCAAAAGAGAAGATTTGTTGTCCTAGTGCCACAGGACACAGCTCTGTTAGGGCACAGTGACACAGCAGGTCCTGCTGTCAGTCGGCTCTGCCCCCTTTCAAGCAGAGAAAGGACCATCCCTCTCTGTCCTGCATCTGTCTCTGACTCTTTGTTCAGATTTGCATGAAAATTTGCTTCTCGCTGGACTATGGACCTTTGTACACCTGAGGATTTTAGGGAAATCAGGAGGGTGGGATGTGAAATGCCAGCTGACTCCATGTTTCAGCCACTCTGCCAAGGGGTTGTTTTCCACTTGTTTTTTTTAAGGGGATTTGCTAAATGTGTTTCCCTTCTGATTTGCATGGCTATTATGCGTGTCCTGCTTTTCATGCAGCGAGTCCTATTTTTCCTTCATGACTACCTGCAAGGTGACAGTAAGTAATCCCAGAGTGAAGCTGTGGCACAAGGTGCTAAAGGAGTGCAGGCTGTGAAAGAGCCACGATGTGGCATCGGGTTCAGAGCTCCTGCACACGGTCTCTGGTTCTCTCTCCGTACATCTTCATCGGGTGTTGGATGCATCACTGCCTGGATAAGGGCAAAAAGGCTTGGGTCGCTGGGGACATGACCTGAACAGAGAGGTCTGGAGAGAGCCAGGTGACGAATGTCTGCTAGAGAGCAGCGTGCGGAGAAGGAAGGGCTGGGAGGAGCCCCGGATAACAAATACAGGAAATGAGTTCAGCACAACCACAAGTTCACCATTGTTTGGGCCTCCTCTCCTGTACAGCCCTGGAGCTGAACAAATGCTGGTGCATTTGCACAATGAAGTTAAGTTTGGAGTTTAAATCCCAACACTTTGCTGCTGGCACTGGAAAATTGAGCTCCAACAAAGAGTTGCCACGAGTGTGGGAAGAAGATGTGGGTGGGTGGTGGTTCTCAGTTCTGTGAAGGAAAATGGCTCACAAGACAAGAAGAAGCCATTTTAGAAATTCCCTTGTAGAAAATGGGCAAATTATTTTCCTTCCCTTCCTTCCCTCTGAATGCTCTGGGATTAAACAGGTTTCGGAGTTACCCCCTCAGAGAGGTGCTTTTCAAAAATGAGAGACAGCAGTCAGATGATCCTCAGTTACAATCCAGCCCGTCCTGTTTTTCATAAAGACACCTGTTAGCTACAGATGTGTCAAAATTGCAAATACTCCAGAAATTTGAAAAATTGCAGTGAAAAAAATTCTGCAGTTCTTTATAAAATGTGTATGCAGCTGTGTGTGTGATGTGGTGCAGACTGAAACATGAAGGTAACGCTCACATTCCAGCTCCAGTTAACTTCCAAGTCTGAGTGGCTCTAACAATCCCAGATTGTGGATTTTGCCCAGTTTCTAAAGGAGCAGGTGCTCTGACAGCTCCCTGTTTGCTTGGACAAGGATTTGTCCTGCTCTTCAGATAATGGATTGCTGTGCTTTATTCTAGGAATGGAAATTTTATCTTCCCATTATAAATAGCACCATCAGTAAAACTCTGGGATACCTTGGATACTTTAGCTTAGTGACACCATGCATAGGAATGCAGAAAATGCTGAATAATTTAAAGGATTCTATAAATACTTTCATATGGTGCTGCAATCCAAGTACCACTAATCGGATGAGCCTTCCAGTTAACAAAACAAGTCTCTGGTGAGCCATTGCTGTAGGTTACTGGAATTGCTATGGAAAAAACCACTACTAGCAACTGACAGCAGCAGTAAATGCAGCTTGGAGGAAAAGAACCCAGCTATGAGGTGACAGCGGTCCCAGAAAATATCTTTCTCGTGGATGGAGGTTACATGTAAGAGTGTCAACACTAACGCACTTTTTTAGTGTGTGTATTTTGATAAAATCAACTGGTTACACACCTCTGGCACAAGCAGGCTAAACTCTCCCCTGCTTGTCTGCAAGTCCAGCCTGAAGTTTCAGATGAAATTTCTTTAAGAGCAGTCTCCAACTTTGACTTTTTCAGACTTGTGTGGGGGTGTTAGTTATGATGGTTTGTCCCATGGAGGATCCAGTAATGCAGACTCCAGAATAAAGATAAAAAATAAGGAAAGGAAAGGAATATTGCACTAAGCAATTTTGCAAGCCTTGAGATACTTGCTGTGAATTTGGGCCAGTGTGTATATTGGGTCTGTTTTTTTTGGGTACAGTTTTCCCTCTTTCTCCAGTCACCCCCATCTTTTCTGTTTCCTTTGCAGTCCCTGAAGCTCCGAGAGGTTTTTAACTTGGATTACCCTTACAGCACCTTTCTGCTGAAGACCCTGACGATTGTATCTGGCCCTGACATGGTTGACCTCACTTTCCATAACTTTGTGTCCTACAAGGAGAATATTTGCAAGGTATCAGGGCCTGAGATCATGGAAGCACTGGGAACCACTGAGGATTGGGGAATTCAGTGGGGAGCAGGAAAGGAGAGGGGGAGACAGGACCCTGAGCCCTGTCAGCATTACTGACAAGGTTATAAACAAGCAGGTTTATGTTCCAGTCAGTTGTGGTATCTCTGTAGTTGTAGAAGCTTCTGCCCTGCATGGAGAAGGACCAATAGAAGACTGGTCATTGTTGTCCTTCATGTATTTTGTATGGATAAATAGGCAGCTGAGAAGTGGAAAAATTTCAGCTCCTGGTGTTTATAGGCAGGAGGAAGCTGATAGAGTCAAGCCCAGCAGTATCAGACAGGATAAGGGGTAATGGTTTTAAACTGGAAGAGGGTAGATTTTGAGTGGATGTGAGAAGAAATTCTTCTCTGTGAGGATGGGGAGGTCCTGGCACAGGTTGCCTGGAGAAACTGTGGCTGTTCCATCCCTGGAAGTGTTCAAGGTCAGGTTGGACGGGGCTTGGAGCAACCTGGGACAGTGGAAGATGTCCCTGCTTATGGCAGGATGTGGGACTGGATGGGCTTTAAGATACCTTCCAACCCAAACCATTCCAGGATTCTGTGCCCTTTCCATGTTTGCTGTATACTTTTTGGAGCAGTTCCATAGTGCCCAACTGTCTGCCCTGTTTGTTCCAGGACTGGGCTGAGGATATTATGGCCATTGCCCGTAATCCCCTCACGTACAACGCTCCCCGTTACACCTTCCTAGAGAAAATGTAAGTCCTTTCTGAGAAACTTCGTTCTCTGAAACATCAGTGTCCTCCCCTTTCTGTCAGTACTGGGAAAAAAATAAAAAAGACTTCTAAGCATCCAGGTCCTTTGGCAGCCTCCAGACCAAGGCCTGGGTCATGCCAGGGTTAAGATGATGGTCTGTAGGATCCTGATTTCAGTTCACTGTTAGATTGTTTTCCCAACTGCATCTTTTCCCTTTCTTCTTACTTAGTAGGATCTCTTAAGATTGTACAAGTGGTTTTTTGTAATTTTGTTTGGGGTTTTTTTTCACAGTCTGGTGAAGCTGAAATTGCAACTGAATGAAGAGGGAAAGATTCCCGTCCGGAAGTGAGTGTGGATATTTGTTTTATTGTGTGTTCAGTCAGACTACAGGCAGAGCAACTGGTGAGAGGTTGGTTGCTCAGTGGCTTCAGCTGTCTGCTCTTCCTGCGCCTATGAGGCAGAGAACTTTCCTTCTGTGTCCAGGCCATGGAAAGGCTCCTGCTGCACCTAGGTGGCACATAATTTGAGTCTGGAAAGGAGACTTTATGACCTTCATCTACAGCAAGAAATGGCATAAATAGCCACAGATATCACTTCCTGGCTGTTGCCAAGAAAAAAAATCAACAAGACAAAGCAACTTTGGTAAAATTCTGATCACAAATTGTTTTGCAAACCTGAGCTGAAAGGTGATGAGGTGTAGGATTGTTTTCCTTTTCTGTATGGAGTTCTGTGTTTGGAGAGCTCTTTGCTGGACTCCCCACCTCACCTGCAGCAGGTCTCCCTTGCTTTTCTTGTCTCCTTTCTTCCCATGTGACCAGTCCAGTCCTTCCCCACTTCCTCTGTCCCTCATTCTTCACTCTGGGTGTGCATGAGAGCAAAGCAGCCTCTGGGCCAGTGTTGGTGCTGGTTTAGGAGAAAAACAGGAGGAGATTTGTCCTTCCCTGTCCCTATCTTGGCCTTGTGCATCAGGTAGGGCTTTCATTAGAATGGGAAGCAAAGCCCAGCCTGTCCCTTATCCCCTGCCCTATGTGGCATGAATCCGGAATTGATTTTGTACCAGTCAGTGTCTTCCCAAGTAAAATCGCTCCAGGGCTGGTCCTTCGGTTCCTCTGTGTTGATTTAGCTCATAGAATGATGAAAGGCAGCGCTGCCATGTTGAATTCCCTTTTGGGTCCATAAATCACCTTTTGTTTTAAGAATAAGGAGCTGCAGACAGTGCATTTGGGAAGTTTTGAACCACTCTGCTCTAGGTCTGTGCTGTGTTACAGCATCACAAGAGGTGAGCACTAATCACCCCAAATAAACACAGGCCCCAGGGCAGTGTTGTAAGGCAGAAGTGTGCTGGGTTAGGGCTGTGCTGACTAAATGGGCTCCTGGAGGGCTGAGCTTTATTCAACACTTAACATTTTTTGTTATTTGTTTTCTAAACCACCAACCAGCAGAATTTCATTGTCAGAAACCAGAGTATTCATCAAAGGGCTGTTAAAAATGTGTAGGTCTGTAATGAATAACACACTAGGGAAGACTGCTTTGAATTCATCTTTAAAATGCAAGCAAGGTAGTGTTGCTGCAGGGAGAAACCAGCTTATTCCTCTGAAACAAGATAGAAAAAAAATATCTGATACAGAATGTACCTCAGTGCCCATTTCTTGCAGAATGGTAAAAATGCAGACAATGAAATAGTCCAGATTAAGAACCAAGTTTGTAAGAATACTCAGTATCTCCAGGTGCAGGCAAATGTAAGGCTTTCAAAACTCCTGAAAATTCTGAAAATCCCATGAGCATTTGCCTTTCCCTTTAAATATGTAAATCCCTCTGGAATCATACCAAGGCTGCTGCAGTTTTGCCTTGCAAAGGGCAGGGTTTGCATGAGCTGCTGCAGCCCCCAGCCTAGGCACTCCCACCTGGCAGCACAGGGCACTCCTTGTTCCCCTGTTTGCTGTGAGCACCTGTGATTCCAGGAGCTTAATAGAGCTGAGGCTGGATTTATCTGTGGAGGAGACCATGGTGCTGTCGATAGGGATGTTCTGAAAGGGAAAGTTCAGTTGTTGTTACTTCTCCACAGTACCATAGGAAGCCCCTCCAAGAGGGGCAGAAAATGACAGGAGAGGGAGTTTGAGAGACAGGGCTCTTACAGAGTCCATAGCAGAAATACAGAACTTCTGCTTTAAATCAGCAGTCAAAAAATCCTTTGTAGGTTTATCAGACTCGATCCCTCAGTTGCTCCCCTGGAGAAACACTGTCTGTCTTTGCTGGTTTATGCTTACAGTTGTCTTGCCTGTCTCCCTTGCTGTGCATTTGGAGTGTCCTGCACTGCCCGCAGCTCCAGCCCCTCGACTTCTCTCCTGCTCCATGGTGATGTTTGTATGCCTCTCTGGTCAGTATTTTTCAGATGTTCCCTGCAGACAAGAAGAGGGTGGAAGAAGCATTAAGTGCTTGTCATCTGCCAAATGGCAAGGTAAGGGTTTCTCTGGATATCCAGAAGTCTCAGGAGAAGGATCTTTTTCCCTGCCCTGACTGGGACGCCCTTGGCTGTGAAAAACTATCAGCCAAGGTGCTTGTAGTTGCTTACCTTACCCTACCACTGCCAGGCCTTAACTTTGCCTGCTGGCATCAGTTCTGACTGTTTTCCAGTAACACTTGTGACTCCAGCACTTGCACTGTGTGGCACAAGGAGCAGCAGCACCCGGCCAGATGTTCCAGTCACTTACTGGGGTTGTCACAGCCAAGTGCTGAGCTGTGTGTGTTCAGTGACAGGTAAGAGCTGTCATGGGTTTGTGGTCCTGACACATCTTCATTGTGTTCTCAGAATGATGCCATCAACCCCGAGGACTTCCCAGAGCCTGTGTACAAGACGTTCCTCATGAATCTGTGTCCACGGCCTGAGATTGATGAGATATTTACCTCACAGTAAGTTTCCCTCAAGCCACAGCCCAGAACTTGATCTCTTGTGGCAAAAGATAGACAGAAGGGAGGGGATTTAATGCCGTGTGGTTTGTCTGGCCTTAAGCCTTAGAAGGGCAGGATGCCAGGTCACCTAATGTCTTCACTCAAAGCCTGAATAAAAAGGATGAGACCTCACTGTGCTACAGGACCCTGAAATATATGGGTCCAGAGGGAGGACCAACCTCTCCTATGTGAAAAGATTTCCTCGGTAATTCCCTGGCCTTACCTCTGCCCCTCTGTGATTCTCTCACTGCAGCCATCTAAAAGCAAAGCCCTACATGACCAAAGAGCACCTGGCAAAGTTCATCAACAAGAAGCAGCGTGACCCCCGCCTCAATGACATCCTCTTCCCACCAGCCAAACCTGAACAGGTGCAGAGCCTGATAGAGAAGTATGAGCCCAGTGGGTTTAACATCCAGAGAGGTGAGTCTTGTTCAGCCCAAAGCTCTTGCTGCAGAGGCAGGATGAAAGAGCAGAAGATCTCATGCCTTCTGCCATCCTGCTTCCCAAGGAGAGCAATCAGCCTGGTTCCTACAACTCCTTGTGTTGCAATGCACTTCCAAAGAGGTGCCAGAACCATTCTGTTTGGGGACCATTAACAGCTCTGTTTGCCATGCAGGGCAGCTGTCTCCAGAGGGGATGGTCTGGTTCCTCTGTGGCCCCGAGAACAACCTGATAGTGCTGGACAAGCTGATGCTGTACCAAGACATGACCCAGCCGCTCTCGCACTACTACATCAACTCCTCACATAACACCTATCTGACAGGTACTGCCGGGGTACACACACCCAGGGACGGGGGAGGGACACAATCAGCCGGGCAGATGTGTGTGCCCGAGGGGTTTTGAGGGCTGTGCTGGCTCTAAATGCTGTGTGACAGGAAAATGTGTTGCCCTGCAACTGAAAACATCTTGTCAGTCTGCTCTGTCCACCTGCTGAAGACTGGCAGAGATTCCTGTTGCCCCTGTTTGAGCAGGAGCTGTCCTGTGTGAGTAGCTAAGGCTGAGCCTCTCTCCTGCAGCTGGCCAGTTTTCTGGGACGTCCTCTCCTGAAATGTACCGCCAGACACTCCTGGCCGGCTGCCGCTGCGTGGAGCTGGACTGCTGGAAGGGCCGGCCCCCGGACGAGGAGCCCATCATCACCCATGGCTTTACCATGACAACTGAGATCCTCTTCAAGGTAGGGAAGAGCTTTCTCCATGGATGCTTTCTCCTGCCTGCTTTTAGACTGATTGCTGAGGCAGCCAGAGGGATGGGCTGAGGGCAAAGATATTTGAGAGGAAAGGATTGATGACGAGGTGACAAGTGAATGAATGTGTGGGTAGAAGGAAAAGTAAACAGATAAGGTTGGAGTTTGTACATTTTTGGAACGGGAGGAGCAGCAGAAAGGTTGATAGCTGGATGAAGATGGATGAATGAATGAGGGAAATGTGGGAGGTCAGGCAGAAGCCATGGAGAGATGGCTGAACAGAGGCGCCTGTGTACACAGGGCCGTGCCACAGGATGGATGGACAGAATGTGACATGAGGCTGGTGGATTTATAGGTAGAGGCACATCAGAGGAGCAAACAGGATGGGTTTTAGAAAACACACAGTTAAAATGAGTTTATCTTCTGGTCTGCAGCAGGTTTATATGGCTGACAGCCTCAAGTGGAGGCTTTTGGAACAATAGGGTTCAATTCCTTCTTAATGACCTGAGTGTTGGAACGTGTTCTATGGAGCAGCTGGCTTCCCTGAGGATTCACCTCCCAGGCTTTGGAAGCACAGGACAAAGCCAGGCAGTACAGGGCATTTATCCACAGCTTGCAGGTTACAAATAAAGGCATCACACTGACTTTTTTTCTGCACTCCTTTACAGCTGCTGCCAACAGGTAGATACTCTTTAGACTGTTTTTTCCAGCTCTTTATTTTTCTTTATCTTCCCCCTAGTTCCTACACTTCACTATTACTAAAATATTAATGTGTGGAGGCAGGGGGAAAACAACCAACCAAACCAGTCGTTAAAGTCAGAGGTATTGTCATCCTCAGACTCAGTCATTTCCAAAGCCCTGTGATATCACTGCTGCTTTTTTCACAGCAGTTCACTGCAGATAGAACAGAAATAATGGCATTTGTAGCTGCTGTAATTGCAGAGTTCTGCTGAAGCCTGGGACCATTCCTCAAGGAAATTATAACCTGCTAACACAGCGTGTGCTGGGTTTTGGTTTTACATAACACATAGTCCTTCCTTCCACAATTCCTGTGGCCTTTTAGTAGCATTGTCTGAGGCTTCTCCTCAGAGCCTTGAGGCTTCTGTGACAGACTCCCAGTGGTCCATGGAGGAGCAGCTGTGGCAGCCTCCCTCTATGCTGAGGTCATGGCTGATCCACAATTTGGGAGGATCAGGGGACTGTAATTGCAAAGGAGCAAATGGCACTTTACCAATTAGCAGCACCAGAAGGGAAAATAGTGGAAAGTTTGTGGCAGTTTAACAGGGGCTTGGGGAAAATATTAATATTTTTTCTTACATCATTAATGCTGAGAAGGTTTCCATGGTATTTGCATTTGAAATATCAGCACAGCTGGTGACTGAACACTCCAGCTCTCTCTGCTGCCAGGCAAAAGGATTTTATAAGCAGCAGAAATGACAGAAAATTGGTCAGGTTCAGAGGTAAGTATGGATAGAGTTTGCAGTGGTTTAATCTGGTGCTGCACACACCTTTCTGTGCCAGTTCAAGGTGCTTTGGGCAGGGGTTTGTCCTTCTGGCCAGATGCTCTCACGCACAGTGATGTGTACACTGACCTATGCAGCAAGACCAAAAACTCACCTTGCATCTTCAGCTTCATTTTGGTGCAAGCTTTTGAGTTAAGCTCAGCATGGATCCTCTGGAAATCTGGGTAGGTGTAAAAAAGGTGACACTTCTCACCTTCTTACTGGGAGAAGTTCAGTGACTTTGAATGGAGCTCCTGAGAGACAATTTTGGAGTCTGTTCAGTGGGAGGTCAGCTGCGTGTCTGTTATTAATGAGTGCTGAGCTTCTCTCTGACCATGGCCTCTCCTTCAGGATGCCATCGAGGCCATTGCAGAAAGTGCTTTTAAAACATCTCCGTACCCTGTGATCCTGTCCTTCGAGAACCACGTGGACTCGTGAGTATTTGGTGATTGGGAGAATGATTGGCTGTGTCCAGAGCAGAAAATACACAGGCAAGGGCTGCTGGGTTTTAAGTGAGTGCTGAGCTCTGAAGCGAAACATTAATTGAGGTTTCTGAAGCAACTGGAGGTGGGTCAGAGCTGAAAGATGAGCCTTAACCTGCAGAGTGGAATGATCATAGTTGTGCAGCCTTTTACCTTGGGGTTGCAGGGTATGAGCATGGAAGTTGGCTTGGGAATGGGACCTCAACATCTGCATAGCTGAGATTGTTTTCATGATGGAGGACATGGATCTCAAGGTGGTTGTTCATGCCAAACTCTGGATTTGGACATTTGCTTTCCTCTTCACTCCTGCCTGATCTCTCTTAGGCCCAAGCAGCAGGCGAAGATGGCCGAGTACTGCCGAACCATTTTTGGAGACATGCTGCTGACAGAGCCACTGGAGAAATACCCGGTACGAGGGAGCTGGGGCAGGAGGCCACTGGGGAGGCCGTTCTGGAAAACTTGGTCACTCCTGGTGCTGGGAGGTGCCACAACAGACACAAAGCCATGGACATGGATCCTGGTTCATAGGGATGGGTGGAAGATTCTGTCACAGAGGTTTTCTTGTTTAACACTCTGTCACCTGAGGGACTCTGAGCTCTGGCTGGCCAGGATGTACCAGGGGTACCAGGTGTGTCCTGTACATGGCACTGGTCCAGCTCTGTCTGCCAGCTCTTGGAAACAGGAGCAAGGGCCTGATTTTGCTTCTAGCCTGGAAATACTCCCTTCCAGGCATAGGTGGGCAGGTCAGTGCCATGTGCCTGGAATAACTGAGGAAAGCTCCCCATCTGCTTGACCCCAGTCTTCATCTTACCTGTACGATAGGTATTTCTGTGGGCCCTTTGGTGCTCCGTGGTTACATTGGTGCCACAGCTGCCCTGCCAGGGGACAGAGTTTTAAACATCTGAGCAGGGCCTGTGTTCTGCAGGGCATGAGGCAGGTCCTTGGGGTGTGTAGAGGAGGGGCAGCTGAGGCACCAGGCCCAAGCATCTGTTTGAAAGCACTGAGACCCAAAGAAGAGCTGGAAAGAAGCAGTGAGCCAGCAGCAGCTGCCCACTGAGCAGCCCCATATCCAGTCAATAGGAACAGAGGGATGAGGGGGGGAACTGTTCAAGGGATCAGCTGAGCTATTAACAGGCCTTTGCTGTCTGTGCAGTCTGTCACATGTCCTTGTCTTGAGCCACCTCCTCTGGGATCTTTTTTAAATCTGCTGCAGGCAGTGTTTAAATCTGGTCCGAGTGCTGATGAGGGACTGAGGATCTGGGATAATGAGAGAAGTAGGTGGAATGTGAAGCCAGAGGTATGCGAATATGCCTTCAGGCCATGTAGGTGTTTTTTTAGCAGGATGGGTGGCTAGGCAGCATGGCAGAGCCCGAGAGGTGCAAAATGCTGGTCTGAAACCACAGGTGAAATCTTCAGAAAAATATGCATTGATCTAGTGGGATATGCTGGCAGATGGAGGAAATTAGGTGTACAGTGGGTGAGAAATGTGTCTGTGCACTGGCAATTGGCCACGGGGACAGGAGAGGTGAATGTTTGAATTCTCTCTGTGATGAAGTTTATCCGTTGCAGCTGAAACCAGGAGTTCCCCTGCCAAGTCCTAAGGATCTCTTAAGGAAAATCTTGATTAAAAACAAAAAGAACCAATCTATGTCTGGAAAGAGGCAGACCTCTTTGAAGAAAGGGAGGAATGTGGAACCAGAAACCATTGAGCAGCCAACCTCTGTGGATGCTGAAGATACTGGTATGTCTGAAGGGAAGTGGGACTAATAAAACTCATGGGCAAAGCTTCCAAATCACCCAATATGAGCTTGGGACAAGCCAGCACTAGTCATTAAATCAGTTACCCCAAGCAGCAGCGTAAGACTGGAAGAGAAGTTAAATCTTCAGAACACTTTGAACACTTAGTTCAACCAAAAGAGACATTTACACCCTGCCCATCATCCCTTAGTGATTCACTGATACATGCTGGCTTTTGGGTTGAGGGAAGGGGAATAATTTGTTACTGCTTGTAGCTCTCTGATAACCCCAAATTCTCAGCCTAGTTCTTCACAGTGAGGGTCTTGGAGGTTCATAAAACCTTCAGCCCCTCTCCCCTCCCTTGCTGTCACCTCTTGGGTTCAGGGCTCCTGTGGCAGAACAGTCCCTGTCAAGGTGAGAGCACATGAAGTCGTGTGAGGACAAGGTGAGCACTGCTGCAGAACACCTGGAAATGGACATTTATTATCACAAATATGTGTGATCTTGCAGGGGAAACAGCCCAGTGGTTGTCAGTCCTGGGTGTGAGGGGAGCCTGCAGCAGGAATGGTTTGGTCTCCTGGGTGTGCTCAGTGTAGCAGTTCATATTTGGATTTGGCCAATAAAATTGTAGGGTTCTTCCACTCACTGTTCCAGCATTACTTGGTGGTGAGGTTTGGCAGAGCCCTCCATTGCCAGCAGCCTGCAGGGTCCTGTCTGTGTCCTGCTGATCCATATCACTGATGTGGGCCTGTGTGCTTAGTCTGGGCAGGTGATGTGGCTGAAGAGGAGCCAGAGGAAGAGGATGAACAGCTCAGAAACCTGGATGAAGAAGAAATTAAAAAGATGCAGTCAGATGAGGTACTGTCATGTTGGTTCTTTTTCCTTTTCTGTTTGGATTTTTGCTGCCTTCCACTTTTCTCTGGGGCCTCACCGTATTGAACAGGGATGAATCCTAAGTGCAAAGGGGAATGAACCTGTTGGGGGCTTTCCATCCCCCACGCAACAAGACTTTTTCAGGAGAAACTGAAGAAATTTTGTTGCAAGCATAAAGAATGTGGCAGAGGAGTTACTGCTGACTCTACATGATTTGGAGATAACTAGTTGCCTTGGGGGTGTTGGAGAGGCTTGGTCTAGAGAAGTTGTTACTGAAAGTGCTGCTGCTGAAGGGGGAGGGAGGAGATCAGCATTCCCTTGAATAAAAAGTGTACTTCCCATTTCTATCTCCCTGGTATCCTTTGGAGAGAAGGAAAAACAATATCCCCATTTTGTCCCAGACTCCATGTTCTGAGGGCTCAAAGAGGTCCTTGGCTTTGTACATCCCCCCTGGAGCCTCTCCATGTGCCTTGGTTCCATTTTTGCCCAGATTCCTGGAGATTCTGTGCCCCTGCCCACCATGGAGCTGTAGGACTGGGAAGCCAGAGAAACTGGAGCACTCTGGTCAGGGCAGGCACCAGAGCTCTTTGACTCTTTGACTGGGAGGGCCCGGTTTCATCTCCAGGGAAGGTCTCTTCATCTGTTTCCTTTTGTATCGTTTTCTGCTCAGGGCACGGCTGGCTTGGAAGTGACGGCCTATGAGGAGATGTCCAGCCTGGTTAACTACATACAGCCCATCAAATTCATCTCCTTCGAGGTCTCTGCCAGTAAGTCAGGCTCAGTCCCTTCAGAACCCAGGCCAAGTGCTTCCCGGGTCTGTCACTCCCCCATGCAGAACAGGGACTGGGCGTGCCTTGCTCCTAAATGCTTTATCATCTCCTGTTTCTAGAGAAGAACCGGAGTTACGTCATCTCTTCCTTCACCGAGACGAAGGCTTGTGATCTACTGAGCAAGTTCCCCATGCAGTTTGTAGAGTATCCTTTTGGCAGCCCTTTTCCAGTGCCCCTGGGTGCTTGGAGTGTGAGGGAGATTCTTGACAAGATGCATCCTGCTGTAGCCAATGTCACAGCTGCCAGATGCTTGTCCTGAAGAGGAAAGTGTACGGAAAAGGAGCCTGGGCCTCTCTGGGGCCTTGTCTGGAAGGCTCTGAGTGTTTGGTAACAGAGCTCCAACAGTTTTTATAATGGGAATATGTGGGCTGGCCCCAGGGCACAGCAGGAGCACTCCCGACTTGTTTCCTATAGAGCCTGTAGATACAACAAGCGGCAGATGAGCCGCATTTACCCCAAAGGCACCCGGATGGACTCCTCCAATTACCAGCCCCAGATGTTCTGGAATATTGGCTGTCAGATGGTGGCACTCAACTTCCAGACCATGGGTGAGTGTTGGGGTGTCCTCCAGCCTCTGAGCAGGTGAGGTCAAGTGGTGCTGGTCTCTGGGTGCTCCTGGTCCCCGTCTCTCTTCCTTTGCTGCCTTATCCCAAGTGCTCTTCTCTAACTTGATCTCCCACAGACCAACAGCACTTTTCCATGCCCAGCACAGACCTGGCATGCACACATGTAGACTGCTGTCACCCTGTGTCTGGGCACTGTCCCTGGCTGTCCTGTTCCACAATGTCACACTGAATCACATCCATGAGGGCACCTGCAGCCCCTGTCCCCCAAGTTGCTACCTCTACAAGGCAAAGGCACAGCTGTATCTGGCCACAGCACTGACCTGTCTGTGCCATTATTTCCAGGATTTTCACCTGAACAGGGAGGAAGGTCCTTTCCTAGCTGCACAACCGGCATAAGAAGGAAAGAAAAGCCTTAAGAGAAAGCTGTTCCTTACCTCTCTTCCTTTCTCAGAGGGCTGTGTTATGTATAGAGCATCGGAGACAAAAGGGAGTGAGGGCAAGGTTGGTTCTGAAGAGGATGAGACAGTGCAGGCAGGTTCAGAAACCACCAGGCAGTGTCCTCAGAAGTGTCAGACAGAAGATGGACTCAGAGGAGGCCCAAAATGGAAGAGGGAAGGAGCAGAGGGGCTTAGACACCTACTTATTCCCACCCAAAAAGAGTGGGTGCTCCTTAAAGCAGGTTTTAATTTAGTTCTGCCCGTGACTTAAGGTGCAAGTGCAAGCAAACCACTTCCCTTCCTTACAACAGCTGCTGCAGTATTTTTCCCTGTAGGGTGCTGAGAGGCTTAATTAGTTTTCAAGGTGGCTTTGTGAGCCGTGGGCTGGCAGGGGCGGGAAGCTTCCGGCAGCTTTCAGCTCCCTCGTAGCAGACAGGCTGCCTGTCCCCCCAGCCCTGTCTCACCGTGCTGTTCTGCTCTCAGATGTCCCCATGCAGCAGAACATGGCCCTGTTCGAGTTCAACGGGCAGTGTGGGTATCTGCTCAAGCACGAGTTCATGCGGCGCCCCGACAAGCAGCTGGACCCCTTCTCTGTGGACCACATCGATGGGCTGGTGGCCACTACTGTCTGTGTCACGGCAAGTACAGCTTGGAGACCCCGTCCTGTGTCTCCCAGGGGGACTCTCAGTGCCACATGAACCCGTGGAGTCCTGGGGGAGAGCGTTACTGTGGCAACTCCCAGGCTTGTCGCTATTTTAAATTAATCATAATCACATGAAAATGGAAAATGAGCATCTGCTGTGCAGAGGCAGCCAAGGCTGTGCTGGTGGGGAGGGAGGAAGTGCTGAAGCAAGAAATAGGGGTGGAGGTAAAAGAAGAGCTGGAGCAGAAAAGCTGTTTTGGGGTTGGAGAGTGACTTTGGGATGAAGGAATGTGTGGGTCCTTCTGTTTTATTCTTCCCAGCAGTTACTAACTCTGCGTTGTTCCCAGGTACTCTCTGGTCAGTTCCTCTCGGACCGCAGCGTGAAGACCTACGTGGAAGTGGAGCTCCTTGGGCTGCCAAGGGACGCCAAACGCAAACACAGAACCAAACTGACCTCCACGGCCAACTCCATTAACCCTGTGTGGAAAGAGGAGGCTTTTGTTTTTGAAAAGGTGAGAACATTTGATAGTGATTTAGATAGAGAATCCTTAAAGCTCCTGATGGCTATGAGCACTGCCTCGAGAGAGGTCAGTGCCAGCAGAAGGGACTCCCCTCTGGAGACCTCAGGCCTGTCTTTGGACACACTCAGGTAACATCCAAACAACAATATCCAAAACAACTCTCCGTCAATATTTCCCAGAACAGACAAGGGGTAGATGGAAATGGTTCTGGAAATAACAGGCATCCAAAGTCTCTCTGTGATGCCCTCTTCAGACTGATCAGTTTGGAAAACTTCCAGCACCAGAAAGGAACTGAATGTCTGTGGTTAAACTGTCAGTGAGAAGCAGCTAAACTGGAGCAGTAATGGGACCAGTTTTCAGTTGTGCCAGAACATGGAAAGCTGCCCTGTCTCTTCCCAAGAATTCAGTGATCACCAATCCAGCTGCAGGGCACAGGGAAGTTAAGTCAAGTACACATTACACAATTCATCTGTCAGGCACAGTATGAAGCTACAGATATTTTCAGCCTAATTGACTGAAATATCCTCCTTTCAGAAACACTCTGAGACTTCACTCCCGACAGAATAACTTTGAGTTCATTTTATGGCACAAGAAAACAGGGAAGGAGGGATTCAAAAGCCCTTATAGCAATGTTACCATGTTTGCTAAATTATCCATCCCAGTTAATTCCATTCTCCAGTGAGTTGCTTCCTGGAAGCAGTGGTGTGGAGGGTTTGTTGCCCTGTTTTTGACTTTAGGTAGCCTGTGATCTGGGGCAGGCTGAGGAGCCTGCGTTTGGTGGAGTTTCTGGGCATTCAGCTGTCCATGAGAAACTGTGCCCTTAAATTACAAGATGGAGAAACAGGCAGTGCCATCCTCGAAGAGATGTAACTGCTTGGTTGGAAGGAGGAGGATGCTGCTTTCAGGAGTTAGAGGTGAGGACACTGGTGCCTTACTCTGCTTTTCCCTTAGATCATGATGCCTGAGTTGGCGTCTCTCAAAATTGTGGCTTGGGAAGAAGGAGGGAAGTTTGTTGGCCAGCGTATCATTCCCATCATCGCAATGTACCCAGGTAAATCAGTGGAAATTCCTTCAGCTTTTGTGCCCTTGAGACCTGTCCAGTGGGAGCCATAATGATGATACAAACAGCTGCATACTTTGCTCCTTAATCTCCATGCCCGAGGCAGTGGAACCTTCAAATCCATCTTGTTATAGCCTTGGCTTTATCCATGATGTACTCACCATGCCTTCCTGTAAGGAGGGCCTTGGGCTGCTGGAGCAGGGAGACAGGGAGGGGCAGGATGCTGCCAGCTCAGCTCCCTCTCCTCTCTGCCCCAGGCTACCACCACGTGTGCCTGCGCAGCGAGAGCAACATGCCACTCACCATGCCCGCCCTCTTCGTGTTCCTGGAGATCAAGGACTATGTTCCAGATGCTTGGGCAGGTAGGGAGCACTGAAATGTGTGTGGGGGGGTGCTTCTGGCCTCCTCCAAACTCTGATTCAGAAGCATTTTTCCAGCCTGGGAAGTGCTTTCCTGCTACGCCCTTAATTCCTTGTCAGGGTGGGACTTGAGTGCATGCCAGCATCCTGTGGCAGCCTCACTGCCTTGGGAAGAGCATGGAGGCTCCCACTGCAGCTGTGTCTGGGTCCCACCTGAGCTGCAGTGCAGGTGTACCGGGCTCCAGTGTGGCATGGCTCAGCCCTGCTGTCGTTCAGAGGCAGGGAAAGGTTTCCTTGAGGGAATAGGTTTCCTTTTTTTTTTAAAAAACATCTCTCAGGGGCTGCGAAGAACAGGGGTATTAGGGAGGTTTTAGGAGTGATGTTCTTTGTTGGAAGAGAAGGGGGGTTCTTGCTGGTACTTAGATATGGGGACCTTCCTTTGAGAAGGGTCAGAGCTGGATGAGACAGAAGCCTCACTGGAGGGATCAACAGTCATGACCAAACCCACACAGAGCGCAACAGCCTCAGCCACAGGAGCTCTTGTGAATACTTCTCGTGTTTGCTCTCTCCTCCCCTACATTCATATAAATGAACCTTATTCGCTGGGGAAATCATGAGGAATTTGGTTTATCACATTTTTATAAAAAAGATTGAGGTTTATACAACATTGGACTAGAATTGGAGCAGGGAGCTGTGTAGGTGAGAAAAATCTTGAGCTGGCCCTGGATTTCGGGAGCAGAGTTCCCAAAATCACTTCATGGAGCTGCCCTGCACATCAGTTGTGAGCCATGGCCTTGGGCTGGGACTGAGGTGAAGGAGGTTCCCTTTTTCTCTCCCTTGTGCTGTCAGGGAGAAGTTGGTTACAAGCAGAGAACACAAACTATTCCTTCTTCACAGTGTCCTGTGCTGGGCAGGGAAAATGAGTCCATGAGTTGTTTGCTATCCAAGCCAAGCCCTCCTCTCTGCTTCCAGATCTCACTATTGCCCTCACCAACCCCATCAAGTTCTTCAGCCTGCAGGACAAGCGCTTGGTGAAGCTCAAGGATGCCTCAGGGGAGGTGAGTTTTTCCAGGTTCTGGTCTGTAGAGCACCTTGCATGGATTCAGCCTGAAATAATGGAGTTTTCATTTACCTCTTTGTTTTAGAGGTCTGGCACACAGACAAACCTCTCATCTGCTGAGACTAATGGGGTGGCAGGCTCCACTGGGAAACCCAGCATTCCTCCCTCTAACGGGTCCACAGGTAAGTTTCCAAGAGTTTTCAAGCATTCAGGCATCTTGGCAGCTTAATTAATTCTTCTGCACTGACATCAACATCCTTCACATGGCCTGTGTTTTGGTGAGCTCTCCACTGTCCATTTCCAACCTGGACATCCAAGATGGGACATTAACAGGAGCCTCTTTTGGGATTTCAGGAGCAGCAGTGTTCACCAAGGATGAAGCTGTGTTAGAAGTGATGCAGATGTCAGGTAAGTCCTCGTGCTGGTCACATGGGCTGAGGCCTTGCCTGTCATCTTACATTCCTAAGGTGTAGCCAGCACTAAAGACAAATTCCAGGAATCTTGGGGCTCAAGGACAGGTTTCCTTCAGCACATCTGTGCAACGTGTTGTTCGCCTGCTTGCAGGTGTATGAATGCAGTGTAATGCCAATTCCTACAAACATGGGGCCTAATTGTGCCTCAAAACTGAACTGAGGGCACATGGGGAAACCTGTTTCACTCAGGATATGTTGGCAAGTAACTGTTATATACACTGCTTTTTTAGAAGTTATTCCTAAAGAAAAGTGTTCCCCAGGACAGAATATGTACCTGGGGAGAGGCATCCTGTGGTGTGGAGCAGAGGGCTCTGGTTTGGATGTGGTGATTGAGGGACATGTGTTGGAGCTGTATGCTCAGCCTTTTTATTTTGTGTTTCAGAGCCTGAGACAATCAGCCTTGCTGAGCTGCAGCAGAAGAAGTGCTTCCTGAAGCTGCTGAAGAGGCAGGGGAAGGAGCTGAGGGAGCTGGAGCGGAAGGGAAGCAAACAGAGGGAGGAGCTGCTGCAGAAATACTCTGTGCTCTTTTCGGAGCTGGCCTGCCCCGGGGGCAAGAAAAGGACGATGCACACAAGGAAAACCCAGAAGAAGAGGTAACCACAGCCTGGGGGTCGCTTTCCCAAACCAAAACAAGGATCCCCAGGGAAACGTGGGCCCCCCTTCTCTGCAGGAAGATGGAGCACTGCAGGCATCTGCAACCCAGGGGGGTCGTTCCCACCGAGGGCAGGTGGGAAGGTTGGGGTTATATTGGCATGGCGAGAAGCAGCAGGGCCCCTGATTCTGCTCTGCAGGAGTGTGACCCCAAGTGATGCTGGTACCAGTGCAAATCCTGTAAAGGCAGCAGAGAGCATCAATCGCTGCCAGCTCGTGGAGCTGAGGGAGAGGCTGGAGATAGACCTCATCCACCTTGGGGAGGAGCACCACAGTCGGATCCGAAGGAAGAAAGAGCAGCACACCACCGAGGTGAGGGCTGCGAGTGTCACCTGAAAATGTATCCTGAACTGCCCAAAAATTTCCCAAATTATGCACTAAGCTGAGCTTGGGAATGTGGCCCCAGAACACATCTGACACATGCATGGTCAGGTCCATGCCAGGTAACTGAGAATGAAGACACAAAACTTATTTGTTAGATGCCCTAAAAATCCTGCACAAACATTTTTTTTTCTGTTTTTTTTTTAAAAAGAGCACTATTGCCCTGGAGCACATCAGGCTCCATCTGCTCCAGCTCTTCTGATGGCTTAGCACAGAGTTAATGTGGTGTTTAGTGGCTTCACATATTGCCAGGTGCCACCTCTCTGGGAGCCTGGGAACCCTGAGAGCTGGGGTGACATGGAGGTGGGCTGAAGGTTCAGTGGCACCATCAGAGCACGTTCTGCTGTTTGACTTGGTGGAAGTCAAAGAGTCCAGGCAAGGGGAGTCCTGCAGGTTGAGCTCAGCCAAGGCCAGCAGGAGCCATGGTGGTGCCTGGGGACAGAGTGCAGGCCATGGGATGGTGGTGGTAAATCCAGCATATGCTATCTGTTCCAATGAAAAAGGAGTGATTCCAGGCTTGGGAGGCCTTTTCCCGTTAGTGTTTTCCAAAGGAACTTGCACTGATACATCTTAAATCTTCAGTTCCCTGGTGCACCTTAGGCTTCACAAGCCCCTTCCAAGCTGTGTGCAGCCCTGAAGGGAAAATAACACTTGGGCACTGGCTCACCTGGGAATCAGGCTTCTTACCTGGGAGAGGAGCCAGGGATGAAACCTTCCTGTCTCACAAGTGTCACTCTACTGGCACAGTGGGGCCTGTGTGCACAGCTGAGCTCACTGCTGTGCCAGTGTTTGCACCAAGCCCCATGGATTCGGAATTTGTGGCTCCTGGAATTCAATGCAGGGAGGTGTACAGCTGACTAGGGTGCAACTGGATACTGATGAGGTGCAGTGTCTAATCCTGGTTTGTTCCCTTTTGGTCTTGTGTTCATCCCTTGAACAGCAAGTTGCCAGGATCCTGGAGCTGGCCAGGGAGAAGCAGGCAGCTGAGCTGCGGGTGCTGAGGGACACGTCGGAAAGGTAAACATGGCAGTGGAATCACAAATAACGCCTGGTTCTGCTCCAGGGCAGCACTTTCTGCTGGATCTCAAAGCTCTGCTCTGCAGCCAGGGAGTGAGGATGGGGAAGAGAAGCCTTTTTTTTCCTTTGGCGAGAAATGGAGGCAGGGGGATGTGACACGGGATCTCATACGGTGGTATGGGGGGGAAGACGCCTCTTGTGATCCCCAGAACAGTGTTCTTGCCACGAGGCACCAAGCAGGATACAGTGTTCTATCTGCAGTGAGCAGCCTGGAGCCACTGATGGGGAAGGTTAGGAAATAGCACTGCTGGTCCCTGGCTGCCACCTCTTGTCTCTTGCAGTCAGGACCTCACATTAATCCCTTCCAGGGACTGATCCGCTCCATCCTCTAAGTGAATTGAGCATTTTGGCTCCAGTATTTAAACAAACTGACAGAATCAATTGACCAGTTTCTAGCCAGACATGTATCTATTTGTTCTTGGAAGAATTTTGTCCTGAAGCTAAAATCCTCACTCATTCCTCCTTCCCATTAAATCCTCTCTGTCTTTAGTTGCAAATTCAGATAAAATTCCTTCTTTTTGTGTCCTGTCCCAAGCAAAAGTCTCTTTTCTCAGCTATTCAGCATATTCAGGCGAGTCTAAGGAAACAGGTGAGTAGCCAGGTAATGGTTTGCTGACAGTAGGATGTCATTAGTACAGTCACATCTGCAGCTGGCTGGGAGAAGCTCCAGGAGGTTTTCAAGATCTGGAGCAACAGGCAATGAAATGGCAGTTCAGTTCAGCAGGACTAAATATAAAATAATCTGAGTTGAAAACCCTGGCCGTAGCCCAGCTGTGTACTAGTGTTGGCACTCAGGTAAGAGATCTTCAGCTATTGTGGATGCTCTTCATTCCCAGCTCTGCAGTGGCCAAAGTGGCAAACAGGATTTTGGGAATTGTACAGGGAAAAAAAAGATTGAGTCAGCCTTGTGCCACTGGATCTGTCTGCATAGAACTGTCCCCTTCTCAATGTGCCATCTCAAACAAAAAAGTCTTTGAAAGAGCAAGAAGAACAGCCAGCACTGAGGAGGAATTTGTGCCCAAAAAGGAATTAAATGGGACAGCTAGAACAGATGCTTGAGGGAATGTGACAGGAATGTGTAAATCATGAATGGTCTGGAAGAGAAGAGGGAAGTGATTTCTCATTCTTTGTCATAGGAAAGAAGGGTGGGACACCCAGTGAATGTCTCGGGTGCCTCTGTCACATTGTGTATGAATTAAGTACTATTCCTTTCAGGGCAAGGAGCTGTGAAATCGAAAAGTAGAGGTAAACTCCAAAGTATGAGTGACATCATGGAACATGATACATGCATAGATACTGGAGGATAGACTGGAAACTGGGAAGGTGGAGGAAGGAAAGTTTCCTGTACACTTGTTCTTTCTTACACTTGCCTTTACCATGTGCTGCCTCCACTGCTGGGGCAGGACACATCCTGACTCAGGACTTAAAAATACCCTTAAGACTCCAGGCCTCCTGCTGCACAGTCTCCCACACTTGGCGTTCCTGGACAGTGGAGCGCTCCAGAGAGCTGTGGATGGAGGACTGCTCTGCTGTCTGGGGCTGGTAACCAGGCCTGTATCTCCTCTCTTCTCTCCACAGCAACATTAAAGACATTAAGAAGCGGATGGAGGCAAAGAGAATGGAGCGGGTCCAGGCCATGCTGAGGAGTACCAGTGACAAGGCTGCTCAGGAGAGGTGCGGGAGTGGATGTTCCTGGGCTCTGTCTGTGCAGGGTGCAGGGTCTTCTGCAGACTTGGAAGCTGAAAAAGCAGAATTTTGCATCCAGTTACTTGCCTTATGGCTCAGCCAAATTTAAGTGGTGGTTTATTTGTCCTTCCTAAAATTACAGCAGCTTCTCCCTGTGGCAGGATAGTGTGGGCATGTAACACACCTGTTGATCAGTATGGCACCAATCAGCACTGACAAGTGGGTTTTATGGAAGGAGAACAGCTGGATTTTACAGGGTTTTATACTTTTCTTTAAAGGTTGAAGAAAGAAATTAACAACTCCCACATTCAGGAAGTGGTGCAGACAGTCAAACGGGTGAGTTCTGGGGGGTCAGGCTGCCCCAGTGGCTCTGGGTTCTGCAGGGGGTGTTGGGAGGAACTTGGTCAGTGTGTCCAGGGCATTTGTAAGCCATGGCTTGGGAACAACGGGAAAGCCTGGCAGAAGGAGAGACACCTCAAGGACCCCAGCTCTGCCCTTCAGAGACCCAATGCCAGACAAAGCTGAGTCCATGTCTGTGTCTGTCAGTGAGTGTTGGCATGTGAGTCCATATGTCCATCCATGTCCATGTGTGTGTCTGAGTGGCCACGTGTCCAGCTGTGTCTGTGTGTTTGTGTCTCTGTGTGTGGGTGTGTCTGTGTGTGTCCCTGTTTGTCTGTGGAAGTGTTTCTATGTTCACATGTCCATGTTTGTGTGTCTCTGAGCATCTGTCTGTGGAAGTGTTTCTATTTTCACATGTCCATGTTTGTGTGTCTCTGAGCATCTATCTGTGTGTCTGGGTCAGGGTGTGTGTACCTGTGTGTGTCAGTGTCTGCATCCAGCTGTGTGTCTATGTGTGTGTCCATCCCTTTTTGTCTGTGTGTTCATTTGACTGTGTGTGTGTGTCCCTGTGTTTCTGTGTCTGTCTGGGTGTCTGTGTGTGTATGTGTCTCTGGGTCCAGGTGTCTGTATGTCCTTGTGTGCATGCCCATCTGTGCCCATGTATGTCTTTGTGTCTGTGTGTGTCTATGCATTTGTTCCTGTGTCCATGTATGTCTGTGTATGTGTGTCCTTGTGAGTCCACGTGTCTATGTGCATGTGTGTCCATCTGTGCCTGTGTGTGTCCATGTAGATGTCTGTCAGTGTGTATCCATGGGTGTGTGTTCATGTGTCCCTGTGTCAGAGATACTTTGTGTTTGTGTGTGTCCATGCATCCAAGTGTGTGTGTCTGCCTTAGTGTGAGTCTCTCTCCATGTGTGTCCATGTTTGTATGTCCATGTAGATCTGTGTTTTTCTGTGTGTGTGTGCATCTCTGTGTCTGTATCTGTGTGTGTGTCCATGTGTCTCTGTCCAGGAGTCTGTGTCCTTGTGTGAGTGTGTGTCTATCCATGTATGTTTGTTTGTTCATTTATGTCTGTGTTTGTGTGTGTGTCCCTGTGGACTGGGTGTCTGTCTTTGTGTGCCGTGTATATCCATGTGTCCAAGTGTGGGTGTGTCTGTGTGCATCTGTACATGTCTGGGTGTGTGTCTTTGTTTTGTGTCAGCCTTTGTGCCTCTGTCTGTGTCCCTGCGTGTCTGTGTGTCTGTGAGAGTGTGTCTACATGTCATGGTTCCTGTGTGCATGTCCATGTAAGTGTCCATGTGTCCAAGCAGGTGTCTGTTCCTGTGTGTGCATGAGCCCGTGTCTCTGTGAGCTTTGGTCTGTGTCCATGTTTGTCTGTCCTTGTGACCGGGAGTGTCTTTGTGGGCCTGTGTCCCTGAATGTGTGCGTGTGGCTGTGGCTGTGTCAGGGTGTGTGTCCCTGTGTATGTCTGTGTGTCCATCTGTCTCTGTGTCCATCTGTGTCTCTGTGTGTCTGTCAATGTATGTTTCCATGTGTGAGTCTGGGTGTCCGTCTGTCTGTATCTGTCCATGGGTGGGTGTGTCTGTCCATGTGTGTCCATGTCCAGGTGTCTGTGACCATCTGTGCGTCTGTATCCATCTCCATCAGTGTCCTTGTGACTGTGTCCATCTGTCTCTGTGTCCAGCTGTCCCTGTCCATCTCTAGCTGTGTCCTTGTGTGAGTGCATCCCCATATCTGTGTGTCTGTGTGTCTGTGTGTATTTCTGTGTGCACAAGCATGTGTTCATATCTGTGTCCATGTCAATGTTAGTGTGTCCATGCACCTCTATGTGTGTATGTGTGTCTGTTTGTCTGTCCATGTCTGTGACCATGTGTCTCTACCTGTGTCCCCATGTCCACGTGGCCGTACCCAGGTGTGTGTATGTCTGCATGTCCCTGCACCTCTGCCTAGGCATGTGTGTCTGTCCATGTTTCCATGTCCGTGTGTCTGCCTGTGTGTGTGTATGTCTGTGTGTGCATCCATGTGTTTGTGTCCATGTGTATCCATATCCTTGTGTGTGTCCGTGTGCCTCCATGTCCGTGTGTCTTTGTACATCCATATCCATCCATGTATGCCCGTGTCCATATGACCCTGTGTGTCTCTGTCTGCCTCTGTCCGTATCCATCCACGTGTCCCTGTGTGTGTCTGCTTGTCTGTGTCCATGTGACTATGTTTGTGTGCGTGTCCCTGTGTTTCTGTGTTCCTGTCCATGCATCTGCCTGTGTCAGTGTATGTCTGTGTGTGCCTGTGCCCAAGCCTGTGTGTGTCCATGTGTCTGCCCAGGTGTCCATATCCCTGCCTGTGTCCATGTGTCTGCATCCGTGTGTACGTGTCCATGTCTGTGTGTGTGTCTGTGTCCCTGTATGTCCACATGCAGAGGTGTGTGTGTCAAGGTCTGTGTCCCCATCTGTGCATTTATGTCCATGTCCAAGTGAGCATGTCTGTGTGTCTGGCTCCAGGGGTGTGTGTGCACAGGTGTGAGCTTCTGTGTTTCTCTGTTTGTATCCAGTTGTGTGCGTGTGTGTCTGTGTGTTTCTCTATGTCCAGGAATGTGTCTGTGTCCATGTGTCTGTCTCCACATCCAGGGGTGTGTATGTGTCTGTGTGTCTGTCCAGGTTGGTGAGTCCATGTCCAGATGTCCATATCTCTGTTTCCATGAGCATTGTGTCTGGGTGTGTGTGTCCTTGTGTGTGTTTTGTTCTGTCCCTCTGTGTCTGTGTCCATCTCTGTGTTCATGCATGAGCACGTGTCCATGGATGTCTATGTCCAGGTGTCTGTATCGAGGTCCATCAGTGTCCTTGTCACTGTGTGTCCATCTGTATCTGTCCATGTATACCTGTGCCTAAGAGTCTTTGTGTGAGTACATGTATCCCTGTGTCTATCCATGTGCCTGTGTGTGTCCAGGTGTCTGTCCTTATGCAAGTCTGTGCATACATGTACATGTGTGTGTGTCCCTGTATGTCTGTGTCCATATCCCTATGTCCCCCATGTCCATGTGTGCTCACCTGCCAGGCTGTTGTGGTGTCCCTGAAGCCAGGCTGGGCTGTGGCTGCTGCTCCAGGCCAGCCCTGCTGGGGGCTGAGCTCGGGCTGTACAAAGCCCTTGCTTATAAAACTGGAACCTGAGGGGGGTTAATTTATTATTTTTAAAGGTGACAGAGAAGACTGGCAGGTTCCAGCAGAAACTGGAGGAGAAGCAGGCAGCAAGTCTCCGGTCCATCAAGGAGAGAGAAAGCCAGGTAAGGACAATGTTTAGGGTCAGGGCTGTTCCTTGGCACAAGTCCAAACCCCCAGAGAATCAATCTTTATTGCCACCCTCAGCCCACCCACTTCCAGGGGGTGAGAACAAGGATGAGGGGCCCATACCAGACCCCAGAAGCACCCAACAGCTCCTCCCAGAGCTCCTGGTCTCTCTGCTTGGCTCCAGTGTGTGGGAACGACCTGATTCTCCATTTGCAGCTCCAGCAGCAGGTACGGGTGGAATATGAAGAGAAGCTGAGAGCTCTGAACATGGAGGTTCAGGAGATGGTGAAGAACTACACCAAAGCCAGCTTTCCTGGAGAGCCACAGACTGGGCAGGAAGTAGGTCGGAGCATTCCTGAGGGAGAACAAGACTCTACAGACCAACTGGAAGCAAACATCCCAGTGGCAGAGGTGTCCAGGCTTACACTGGCAATGACTGAGCCCTTGGGAGCTGGAATGGATGTGGAGATAGAAGAGAGTATATTCTGAGGTAAGTCCCTTCCTTACTGCTCTCTGCAGGAAGGGATATGGTGAAGGACGACCAGTTTCACAAACTACTGCTATCCCTTTCCATTCTGGGGAGCTCCTGAAATCCTTCAGGAATGTATTACATTATCCCAGATATCTGGAAGTAGTCTGGAGAGCTCACCCTTCAGAGTACTTCCCCTTCTGTCTTCCCCAGCCTGAGCTCTGAGGTATTTCAGCAGCGGGAAAGGGCCTGTACCTGAAGACCAGCTCCCTGTTGGCATCACAGCAGCAGCTACAGGAATATTTACTTTGCATTCAGACCAGTTTTTAGAGTCTGTTCCCTCCTCATTCCTCACATGCATCCCTTCACATCAGTCCAGCTCCTCCTAACATCTTCCACACGGTTCAATGAAACAGCAATAAACAAACCAAACAAAACCCCTTAAACAGTGACACAAAGAGACACCATAGGTAGGGATGGGGGGGAAAGTGGGCTCAATCACAGCAAATTACACCAGGCTGTGTGCTACAGGAGAACAGTTACACCTGAAGCTGCATTAATAAACAATTACAAATGCTGCTATAAAACAAACCAAACCCCAGCTCAAGCAGGTATGAGACAGCATGTTCCAAGCCTAGTCTGGAGACCCAACAAGAGTTCACATCTCCCCTGTGGTGTCACCAGAGTACTGGAATTATGGATTGTACATTTCTGAACTATTTATTTTCTAAAAAAATTAAAAATTGCTTTTCTTAAACAACTGGGTTACTTGTTACTTAGTTGCAGTTAGTGTGTCTGCCCATGTCTGTGACACTGTATGTGTCTGTACCCAGGTGTGAGTGTGTCTCAATGTCTGTGCCCAGGTGTATGTGCAGCTGTATCCGTGTCCCTGGGCATCCCTCTGCCCCTTTGTGCCCCTGTGTTCATGTGTCCAGGTAGGTACGTGTATGTCAGCATGTGTCCATGTTTGTATGTCTGGGTGTCTGTCCATTTGTGTCTGTATGTCCACGTGTCTGTGTCTTCATCCATGTCTCAGTGTGGGACTATGTCTGTCTGTGTCCATATGTCTGTGTCCATCTATCCAGCTGTGTGTGCCCATGTGTATTTCTCTGTGCCCAAGTGTGTGCTCCTGTCTGTCTTGGTATCCATGCATCTCTGTGTGTCCGTGTCTGCTTGTCTGTCCATGTCTGTGAGCATGTGTGTGTGTCTGCATGTCTGTGTCTCTGTATCCAGGTGTGCATGTCCATGTGTCTGTGTCCATCCTTTTGTCTGTGTGGCTGTGTCCATGTGTGTGTCCCTGTGTGCCCGTGTGGGTGTGGCTCTGTATCTCTGTTCTGTGTTTGTCTGTCCACTTGTCTCTGTCCCTGTGGTGTTTGAGGCCCTTCCTCACGAGAGGACAAGCATCCCAGCAAGGTCCAGCTGCAGCCAGGGAGCAGTTGGAGATTTTACCTTAAACCCAGAGGCAACATTGGCAGCTGCAATCCAGAGCACAGGGGCACTGAGCACTGCATCCTACACCAGTGTGTCACCAGCTTTGGCCACTCAAACCCCTCCAGAGGAGCTTTTCAGAGGTTATTTTAAAGGAAAATTTGTCCCATCTCTCCCTGGAGGGAACCCAGATGCCAGTGTCAGACCAGAAGGTGGGCACCGGGTGGCCCCCTCTCCACACAATGCCAAAGTTCCAGGGGTTGGATTTTTCCCTCAAACCCTCTCTGGAAATGAATCCCACAGAATAAACCTGAGTCAGAGAGACACGCATGGAAAGCCAGGACACAACAGCAGGGCCGGGGTTTGCAGTTTTCCTTCCCCCAGTGCCACACCCTAAAGAAGATCGTGTTGCCCAGGGGCAGCGGCAGTGACAGGCGGGACACGCTCTGCCCCTCCACATGGCACACGACAGGACAAACACTCCAAGTCAGGTTGGCCAAGTTCAATCTCACAGGCTGCTCCTACTACCAGCACCGGCACAAGCTGTGACACTGGATAACACCACTACAGCCTCCTTCCCTCCAGCCTGCCCCATTCCCAAACAGCTTCACTTTCCAGCCTGGAGACCTCTAATTCCTGCCTTGCAGCAACTGCTCCCCTGGGAGCCAATGGGAGCCAGCAGAACCCATCGCTTTCCCTTCTCAAGGTGAGCCCCTCTGCCCCTTCCCCAAGCAGAGCATCAGTGTCCCCAGAGCTCTGAACAGCACAAATCCAGAGGCCAAAGCAAGGGCTGACACAGCACCAGAGCAAAATGCTCTGCAGGGGGCTCCTTGAGGTGTGGGCATTTCCAAATCAACCAGAGCTCAGCTGGACTGACACAGGGCTAAGAAAGCGGAACTTCAGCACTTGGGATTTGTGGCATTAATGTCCTCTGACGTTCGAAACCTGAGCAAGGAAACCCACCACGACAGCTTGTGTCCTATCAGTTTCTGCTCTGCAGCCCTTCTGTTATGGAACCCAACACTGGCACAGGGGATTGATGCCAAATTTCATGAAAAACAGGTGTTTTTCATGATCTTTTACACAGATTTCACCTCAGTGCTAAAAAACACCTTCTAAATGTAGTTTTCAGAGTGCACATGGAAGCATCACTATAAGCAAAGCCAGGGCTCCCATGAAGCACAGACCACACTCTGCATCACCCCCTTTCTCCCCAGGGTGAAGCTCCTCTGTGCCTCTGAGCCCACGTGTGCCGTGGTGCCTCTGACACCTCCCTGTCTGCACAAAATGGGGGAAAGCTCTGCAAGATGGGAAACGGACAAAATTAAACAAAGGCACCAAACCAAATGTTACTGCAAAGGCTCCCGAGCACACCTTGAACCCCACCATCCCTCCAGCAGCACAGCTCAAGTCATGCCAGGGTTTGGTTACTCACGGACTCCAGAGGAGAGGGGCCATCTGATTTTCCAGCACTATTTCTTCCCACGGGACTCAGACATCCTTGAGGATTCCTTCCTGTGCAGCCCTACCTGTGTTTTTGCTTACCTGCCAAGCACAGGGTGATGTGGTACTGGGCTCACACAGGCCTCTCCTCAGGTGGTTACATACAGAACTCCAACAGCAACTGAGACAATAACATCTGGCCAGACACTGAACAGCAGCAGATTTAGGTACAATCTCTGATCCTTTCCACATTTTCATCTTTTAAGTGGCATATGCTAGATCTCATTCTCTGGCCCAAAATATTTAAGTGAGGCCAACCTTTGTACTATATAATTACAAATTAGATAATGGGGATGGGGGACATCTAAAGCAGAGGAGGACTCCAACTCCAGCAAGGGACACAAACAGGAGACACTGTACCTGAATGACCCAAATCCTTTTTACCTCTATAAGAGAGACAGTGCTGATGTGCCTAATGCACTCAGAGAAGGAATTGCTGCACAGTAACTGTTCTATCTTAGAGACACTCTCCCTGCCCCACATGTATCCCACATGTCAAGATTCTCCAATATTATCAAGATTACTACTTACTTTCCCCATTTATCCCCTGGACCCAAGGCACAGACAGAAGCTCTCCCCAGTCTGCAGGGGAAGGGTGAAGTTTGTCCCACCAAATGCAACGATTCAGGAGCCTCATTTGAATCAGGGTTCTTCTGTTGCCACTGGTTAAAAACCAGGGGCCTCTGACAAAGATTGCCCAGTTCCAAAATAAATGGAATAATAAGCTGCTGCATCCAACGTCAGAGGCCTGATGAAGGAAGACAAGCACCATTATAGGTAAACCAGTGCAATTGGGATGTGACAGCACTGACAGACTCCCCGTTTGATTCTGCAAATTGTTCATATAAATACCATGTGCCATCTTCAAAGGCCTCCTGGATGCTGATTGCCAGGACTATGGCAGCAAGGAAAAGGCACCATATCAGCAAAGCTGACAGGAAGGAAAATAAAAGGGAAGGATTCGGGGGAAACATGACACAGAACAGCAGCAAACCCTGAGACACAAGTGCAACCTTGTAGAAAAAGAAAGATACTCAGAGAAAACATCATCTCTGAGCATAATTACCTACTGAGTAGGCTCTGAGCTCGTCAGAGAAGAGGCTACACCTTGTTGTACAGTCAGATCTTACCTAGCATACACAAAATCCCAACCTGAACGCTGCTGCAATGCAAATTCCAAGCCTGCTCTGTATCCTCATTCTCCTGCCTGGCTGCCTGGTTCCTGGGGAAGGAGCTGTCGGCCCTGGAGACAGAACTTCAATCTTTCAGCTAATCTAGGTTTATCTTAGGATTTAGGTTTGATTCCACACTCATCTAAGTAATGGAGCAGTTAATTGGTGCTGTGCATGAACTGCAAAAAGAGAAACACAAGAAACAGAAATTGAATTCTACACTGGGCAGAAAGATGGATCCTTTCTGCATTCGTCACAAATATGGTAATGAGATTTTAAAATTTTATAAGATACTTGAATGCAATTTTTCCAGGGCCTTCCCTCACTGTGTTTAGTCAGATTTGGGCTGAAGTTTAAAATGGTGTTAAATGCTAAACGTGTCATCCCTGTCTCCAAGAAACCTATGTTTCAGGACTCAGGCTCCTGCCCCAGTCTCCTCTTGTTTTAGAAACCACATAGCCACAGAACAGGGACGTTAGAGCAGACTCCAAGGTTCACACTCCCATCTCTGAACTCCAGACACATTTTTAGGCATCTCAGCTCTGTAACAGGCTTATGAATAAATCAAGAACTACTTTAATTTAAAACACAAGTGCAAAGGATTCACAACTACAGATGAGCAGGACTGTTTGTTTCAAATTATAAATCTTTTCCAAGCCCTGCTTCTTCTGCATTAAAAAAAAAGCAATATATCTGGAATACAGAAACATTTTACATCAAAAATTTTCCAGTGCAGTTAAGGAGGAGCTTAATGAATTAATTACAACCAACTCCATCAGCCCCAAACTTAGACATCCAGTCTACAGAAACCCCCTATGACCTCTTTACTTGCCACGGGTGAGAGAGAGAGTGATTTCATCCTTCAGCAGGTGACTGAGGCAAGGGAATGAACCACCTCTGGAGTTGTTCCCCCAGGGGTGTTCCTCTCCCTATGGACTACAGAGCCAACCTACACACTCCGCAGACTGGGTGCCCACCCTTTGATGGCTGGCAGCAGTGCAGATGAATTCCATCCCAATTACTTCAAGTAATCAACTGTGGCTTCAATTTTGAAGCAGGATCTGTAGCTGGAGCAAATAGTAGAGGACAGAGATAATTAACATCTTCTGAAGAAAACGCAGTTCTGAGGTCAGTTTCTGAGACAGCAGGACTGTCCTGAGAATAACTTAATGTCCAATACCTTGGTATCTGGAATTTCCAAACAAGATCCCAGTTCCACACATAGGAATATATTCTTGAGACCTCACAACAACACACACCATCACTGTACAATGTTAACCCCAAACTAGAGTCCAATTACCTTGAGGATCTCACTGATCAGAGAGTGCAGCATACAACATACCTAAAACTATGTTAAAATAACCGAAAGAGCTGTTTAGACAACCAGAAACCTTCCAGATGTAAAGGGATGATGGGGAAGGGCAGACCAGTAGCCAGACAGCAGCACACAAACACAAGTTCAATCCTGGGATATGCAGGACAGCTCAAACTTTTCCATTCGGTCTCCTACAGCATTCCCAAAATGCTACCCAATAACTGCTCCAGGGCAGCTCTTCTCAGCCTCTCCTGGGAGAAAGGACTGTGAAAGCAAGGTGCCTGGAAAGCAGCCCCAGGAACACACTCTTCACATTCCAACCAGCACACAAGGTGTTGCAAATGGTGAATTTTTCAACCGTAAGATTTTGGTGGTAAGAGCACCTGGTCTTCATTGAGTCCACTTTGAGGCCCATATCCAAGGGTTTCCCCCTCCAAAAGTTTAAAATCATGAAATGGATTCAAGATTGACCACTAAACCATACATATTCTGCAGCAAAAGAGAAGCATGTTGATGCAAGAGAGCTACTTAGAAACAAATATATACATATCACATCTGCTCCCTAAGGAAGTGTGTGCAGGTTTCTTAGGTCCACATTTAACCAAAGCAAAAATAATCTGTGAAAAGGTCTCAGGGAAAAAAAAAAAAGTAATGTCTTTGTGCATTGAGAGTTTAAAAGGGTATGTGCCCCAAAATGAGTCAGCTCACGGCTCCAGTGTATGATGAAGGAAACAAAGATCACATTTCTAAGTGGGAAAAATCATTCCAGCTCAGTAGTCAGCAGCCAGGGTGTGCAGAAACTCACAGACATTCAGATACACAGCTTCAGACTCCACTTTCGAATGCCATCCTTCGGCAGCAGTGATCCCCAAGCCATGGAATACCCGCTTTATCCTTGAGACAGACTTGGTCTCACTTAGATCTAGTCTGTATTGATTGTCTTCAGCAAAGGAGAAGCCACAGAAGGCTGAGGATGCATGGACAGGATTCACATTCGTCCTCCAAAACAATCACTGGCAAGTTCCAAGCACCATTCACAGGTCAAGACTGCCTGGGCTCTTAGTTTTTTCTATATATTCTTTTATAAACATTCCTTTTCCCTACAGTTTCCCCTCATATAAATTCAGCAGGTGGAGGTGCGTTTCCTGTACTGTTGGATAAGGGGCACCAAGCACTCTGGAAGTCCTGTCTGGAGCAAAAAGGGGTGATCCAGAAGTTCTTGTGCTGTTGCTCTTTCCAATGGATCCCGTGTCAACATCCTTTCCAAGAAGTCTCTCAGAACTGGGGAGGTCTGTGAAAAAGCAACCAACCAAATCAACCCCACAAAGGGACCAGGCCACAGCTCATGCAACACCAGGCTGCCAAGGTGGGTGTGGTTAAAAGGATCCTGCACATTCCCAATCTGCATCCCTGTTTGCCCAGCAGTGTAACACGGGTCACATGCTTTTTTATGCTATGGACATAACTTTCTGTCACTGATAGGCACACTTAGGTTGTTTTCTTTTGAATGGGATACAGCCAATTAAGATAAGACTGCCTGCCATGTCCTTCCATTTGGGTTACTTCTGCTTCCCATTTTGTTACTTAAACTTTCCTGGATTTCAGCTCAAAAATTCAGCAGGATTCCTGCTACCTGGGCACATCACTTGGGTGGGAAGGGGGCATCAATCCATTCTTTTACTGGTTACAGATTATGGAAAGGTAGTTAAACAGGACTCTCCAAAAGGTTCTGAGAGCCTGAAAAATCCTCATGCTAATGATACAAGAAGATGAAGAAGCTGCAGAACAAGTACCAAAAAGCTGAATGACCTCACAGGTTTGTCCTTTGGAAGAGGTGTAAAAGCCTGGGACTAGCCAGCCCCAAGCACCACTTCAAGACCTTGCACATCTCTGGCTGGTTTAATCCTCTGCATCATTAAAGTGGAATAAAAAAATAACTTGGCATGTATTTATTTTAATGCTGATAATTACATCCAGTTTAGACTGGGGGCATTTTCCCAGTTCTGGTTCACGTAGTAGATCCTGAAATACTGTTCACACTGAGCTATTGCTTATCTCAGGAGCGCTCTGAATGACTTTGCTTGGGATTGCTGAAGAAGGCACCGCACAGCTCAGGACGAGTGCCAGGATCCAGCCTGTATCCCTGTCAATAAATCTGCCCGTGCTTTACCAACGCAGCAGGGATTATCCTAGGTGGCATCCCTTTAACCTGCTGCCCCCAGTACTGCAGTCACTGACCACAGTGAGCCATGAATTGGCACCAGAATGGAGGGCTGGATCCACAGCTGGAGCTGCACTCCAGCAGGACACTGGGGAGGATGGGCACCGGCCTATAAATCAGAGGTCTGCTGGAAGCCAGTTTGGTTCCCAGTACAAAGTGGAGCAGAGCAAAACCATAACCAGCTCTGGCCATCACAGCCTGTGGCAGGGCCAAATCACCAAGCAAGGTGATGGTGATATGACCAGGATGGTTTTACACTGCCCAAGGAGGGCAAGCACCAGGTCCAGGATGTGACCGTGAAATTTTAATTAGTGTTGCAAAAGCAAAAAGGAAAGAACAGCTGTTGATGTTGGAGTATGTGCTGTTAGTTCAGCAGTCTACTCTCTTAAATAATTCAGTTTTAGCAGCTGCAGATGCTCTGATTAATTGGAAAGGCTGGGTAGCTCAGGATGCTGCAGAAGCTGTTTGATCTCAGAGACTGGGCATGGAATGAAAGGAGGACTGCTTTAAGAGGGCACCGAAAGGTGATCACTCTATTTCTTATGTCACTGCTACTTTTTCCTAAGAAACCATGAAGCCAAGTTCATCTTCTGAGCTGCTACAGTGTCTCTATGAGCTCCTATCTGTCCTGAGCTCTCCTGCTCTGACCATAATGCAGCCTTTGTAGTCCTGAAGGCCATGAAGCTACAAACTCCCAAGCGCAGGGCTCCTCCTGTTCCCTTCCCTGGAAGATGAACTACTCTATTGACATCAGCAAGCCGGGAACTGCTGGGTCCACCAGAAGCAGCTCTGACCTGCATCCTCCATTTATGCCCAGCTTCCCTGACACTGCCAGGGCTGTTTCTCAAAGCAGCCACCAGCTGTCAGCAGCAGCTTGCAGCCACTAGGACCCTGGGGCCAAAGCTGATCCCTAAGAAACATGTCCTAGCAAGACCACTTCCACAGCCAGCTGCACTGGGAACAGCTGATATGGATGTTTGTCCATGATAACCATCAGGCTTACAAGTGTTTGGCAGCATGCTCACCCTGTGGAAGTTTTTCAGTTTGGGAGGAGGGCTGTCACGGAGTCTCTTCATTGCCTGGACCGGAGAATCACTGAAGTAGGGGGGTTCTCCATCTACCATCTCTATCACCATGATCCCCAGGGACCAGATATCCACCTGTGGGAGACAATGTCACATCAATACACACACTCCAGAGCAGCAGGTCCTTGTTTTGTTGCTTTCAAAAAGAACACAACACCCCAGCTGTGACAAATGGTACCAAGAGAGTCCAACACTGATCATCTTAATGCACTTGGGCTCCTTAAAGGAGTTTAACAAAATCAATTTTGCACCCAGGACTGAGCCACGCTGGTGTTGCAACATGTAAAGGTGTGCAAGTAACTGCTTGTACCACACCTGGTTGGTTGGTAAACAAAACTAGTCAGTCTGCTGCCACCTGCCCAGAACTGAAGAGCTGCCATGTCTGCTTTCCCTGAGGTGAGCCCCTCAGAGCTGACATCTCCCCCGAACTTCCTTTATGGAATGGATTTACTGATCCCTATCATGTCACAGGCTGCTCCTTGCCCACATCTGTCCACAGCAGGTACAAGTCTAGGCCAAGCTTTAGGTGCAAGAATAGAGTAAGTTGATGCCTTGTTCATGGAAGCAGAACAATCTGGTTTTCTACTGATTTAGGAAATATTGATGTCATCACCAAAGCTGTAGTCATAGTTTGGTTTATATTTTAAATAGAATCTAGAGACTTCCTAGAAAAGCCAATAGTTATTTTCCTGGGACACTTCAGAACATTACTTGCTCTCTCTCCTGCTATTAGGGAGGTGGTCCCTTTACCTCAGTGGTGTATGGTATCCTTGCAATGACTTCTGGAGCCATCCAATAAGGAGTACCAACCAGGGATTTTCTTTTAGGTACATCTTTACTGATCTGTGCACAGAAGCCAAAATCAGAGAGTTTGACCTGTACAAGGAGAAAAGCAACCAACCTTAAAAATAAGCCTTAAACAACACAGAGAGAAACACTAAGACAAAGATGACAAAGGGATAAGAGGAGAACAAGGGACTGGGAACAGAAAAGAAATCAGAGACACAGGCTGCAGCAGCAGAAGACAGGAAACAATTTGTCTGAGGAAACACACCCTGCCATCCAACGTCAGAAGAATGGAGTCGCTCTTGATGTCTCGGTGAATGACCCCCTGAGAGTGGAGATAGGACAGAGCCTGCAGCACTGACTCACACACAGTGGCAATCTGCTCCTCATTCAGCCTGCAATTAAGAAACAGGGGACTTAAACTCTGCAGAGAACAGTGCTCCTTCACAGGGGCACATGGAGGTTAAAGCACAGACACTTTGGTTCCCTATGACAATTATGATCTCACCTTTACCATTTTTCCAGATCTGTTACTGCGGAAAATATTTTTGGCTTGATGGATGACAATTTTAAGTTTTCATAGGTTTAATACAGAGAAATTGCACTTTAAATTCTGTACCTAAATTCATTCTGCAAGATGCTGTTTCAAGCAGTTCTGATAGGCAGCAGTGCTGCTTGATGCCAAGGTGCTGCAGTAACTGGTGAGACAGCTTTTTTTTAAGCAAATATAGTAAAGCTATTATTCACAAGGTTTATTGTGCAACTGTATCTACAAAACATCCAAACACATCATTTGAGAGGAAATATAGGGATCCTTTAGGTGTTTCCTGCAGACACTTGGGGTACACTCACCTAACTAAAGGTAGCACAGGCTACAAGCAGGGAAGGCACTCTTGATTTCTACCACTCCGTTAGCACATGGAATATGAGCCCCAAGAACCTCCTCTTTAGAAGCTCTTGCTGTTTAGAATAGCTATGCAAAAACCTTCACAATCTAGTGAAAATGGTAGAAATTAAAATTCTCTCCTGTACCTGGGGACAGTGACAGCTCTGCACTTTTACACTGAGAAATGCTAGGAGTGAACTATTCCAAAGAATAGCTAAAGTACCCAATTTGAGTACTGTGGACTCTCAGCCTGTCTCTAGCAGTTGTTCTGAACAACCCTCAGTTGAGGACAGAGAAATGAAATATCCTCAGATTTGGGTCTGCAAGTGAGCCTAAGGAGAAGAGAGCACTCAGAAGGCAGAGCTGTGCAGTGAACCAGCACCTTTTAAACCCATAACAATTTCTACATGATCAGCTGAGAAATCTACACTTGTGCTGCTTGTTTGGCATCCCATACCCTACTCTTCCAAACCAGGACAGCTACAAGTTGTAGCTGCACTGTGCCACACTGATGGCAACTAAATCTGAAGGGTGTCAGGGAGCTACTTCTGCCATTATGATTTAATCTGACAAGGGAGAGGGACAAAGGCTACCTGTGGGACTTCCCAGCACAGAACCCAATGTTTTTAGGAGCAGTGCTTTTCATTCCATAGTGCCTGAGCTGATCCACCTGAGAGCCCTGTGGTTCCCGAAGATCACAAGAAGTGCACTTTCAGCCTGTCACGTATAGAATTTGGTTTCAGTCAAGGGACTGTATAGTGAAAACAGATTACTAGAGGATTACCTCACTCCTGGAGATGTAAATAACTTATCCCCCTCAGCAAAAGTTTAATGACTGCAATGATGGTATTTTCCTCCCTGGGAAAAACTGATAAAGGTTTGCAGCTTACTTCTGATAAATGTTATGGTTATAACAGATCCTGCTTCCATCATGTGGAAAAACAAGCATTCATTAACAGGTTCAAAGGAAGCCTTCTTAAAACAAAACTAGGCTGAGGTCTCACTGGTGGATATAAACACACAGACCCTTCATAAACCTCTTGATCACTTTTTATCTGTAATTCAGTACCAGCCAAGAGCTACAAGAGTTTCACTGGTCCTGTAAGCTGTAACTCAGCACTCTTCAGGACTCGATGTTGGCTTGCAGACCCTGAGATGCCCCTGAACTCAAATCTGGAAGGGCCTGCCCAGGTGTCTCCAGGACACTCCTTCCAGGTGGGGTTGTGGAGGCTACAGAGGACAATGTGGCTTGATGCCTCTCAAAATTATCACAGGTGTGCTTTCAGAACACAGAACCCAACAGAGCAAGATACATGCCTTAAAACCACCACAGGACCTAGGCCAAGCACGTATGTGAACTAAAGGTATACTATGATTTTTAAAAAACTGAATACAATCAGTGCTAGCAATACTGCCTAATTGTAATCTAATTAAGATCTGAATCTTCCAAAAAGAAACTCTCATCCTACAGACTTTCTTGGTCAGTCTTTCCATTGGCATTCCCTGCCCCAGTTTCCAGCCTCACAGGACTGCTCTGAAGCAGGAGGAGGGTGCTCCAGAGCCATGAGTAAGACATGATCGCCATAACTGGATCATCAGAATACCTTGTGAGAGGGACCAGAGGCCAGCTGAGAACAACTTCTTTGCCCTACAGAAATGCTTTGGGCACTACTGAATATGAAGCAATGTAGATAAGGAAACAAATTTAGGAGAGTGTCCAGTAGTTGCTATCTTTAGGCAATGAAATTTGGGAAACAGTCCAGATCTCAAGGCTCTGCTGCACTTCTCCAGAGGAGTTAGTGAGGTTGAATTTTTGTCTAAGGTTGCACCACTGAAAACTATTTCTGCATGCTCTTTAATACTTATTCAGTGAACTTCCTGGCCAGGATTCAACAGATATAGTAAACAACACTTTTTATGAGTAGTCTGTTTTACAGGGAAGGTCATCAAGGAGATGATTAGTGGGTATCTAAAGGGATCAGTACTTTAAATTAGTCCCTTCTACATCAGAAGTATTATCACGTATTTAAAATGGGTAACAGTTACAAACTGTAGTAGTTTCAGGGACCTGCAAACACAAGATCTCTGAGGGAAACTATTTGTCCCAGAAATCCAACTCTTCTGCTCTTGCTCTCCCATGTTGGTGTCTGGGATTTTGCTTTGTACCTGATCTGAGACACGATGTCTGTGAGGGCTCCTCCCTGAAGGAACTCCATCAGCACCCAGAGCTCCTCTCCCACGAGGTAGCTCTTGTACATCTCCACGACATTGACGTGTTGATAGTCCCTCATTATCACCACCTGTAAAACCACAGTGGACAAATGACCACCACAAAGTCACTCAGCACACTTCATCTTATCCAGCCAAGTGAGCACACACAGCCCTGCAAGCACAGAGCAGAGCCTCCACCCCCCAGCAACACTTGTTCTTGGTACGAGCATAATGCTACTAAAAGGAAGATGATCCTGCTCTTCTCCTTTTGCCACACTGATTGTTCCAATGTGGACAGCAGAATCCCCCTGTCTTCAGCACACTCACCTCATTGAAGAGGAGCTCCCGGCGCTGCTGCTTCCTCAGATCCATCATTTTCACGGCCACCTGACGCCCCGAGTGCTTCTCCCGAGCAATGCACACGATTCCTGTGGAGCCTTCCCCAATCTTCACATAATTCTCCAGCAATGCCCTGGGATCTCCCTGGTCCACAACCATCCTGAGGGCAGCTTTGAACTGCTCGTGAGTCACAACCACAGGGTCCTCGCTGGGTGGCTGCCCCTTCCCAGCAGAGTCCTGGGGCAGGTGAAGGTTGCTGGAACTGGTCTGGGTCTGCCGGTTCCTGGGGGACCCCGCTGGGGAGGGCCGGCCTGGTGGCACTGCCACAGTCTTCTCTGCTGTTGGGGACTTCTGGGGGGTCCCAGCTTCAGAGATCATCCTGGGGAACTCGGAGGCAGGTTGGTCTGGGGGGAGAGACTGGGCTTTGGCTGCAGAGCTGTGGGGAGAACCCCATTGCTGGGGCTTGAAGAAAGCATTAGGCTTCAAGAAGAACAAAGAGGAAAGTGAGAGAAAGAAAAAGTGATGGTTAGATTAACAAGGATTGAGGTGAGGAATCAGTTCTGTGTCATCTCATTCTGCCCTAATACACCTTGGAGCAGACTGGAGTCAAGAGCTTCAGGTTCTTGTCTCCAGGTCTGCCCAGCACATGGCTTGGATGATGATCTCCTTAGATGCAGATCTTCAAGAATCCCTTAGGGAATGGGTGCTACGCTTTACTCCAAATTGAGTCAGTTTAAAGGGAACATGCTTTAAAAAAACCACCAAGACACAAAACCCACAGTAAAAAAAACCCAGCTGCCAAAAAGCATTCCAACCTTGCCACCAAAACTCAGGGGCAACCTGTGCTGCAGAGAATTTGAAAATCCTTTATCCCTCTGTGCCTCTGATCTTTCTTTGTATAAAAGGAAAGGGGATTCATGCCAAGGCTGTAAATCACTTTGATGTCTTGGCCTAATTCCCTTTGGGTAATTACACTCTACCTACTGAAAACACTCTCTGCACTTTCCACTGGTACCTGCAGAGCATTCCTGTCGATCAGGCATGGAATTAGCTCTCCACTTTGGGAAAAGCACCAGGAACTAGGACAGCTGGAGGCAGCCAGCATGAGACTCCAGCTACACTGAGCCACCTGCCACCTCACTGGCTTAAAACTGACATACAGTGAATTTGGATTAGCAGTGCTTGAGGTTTTTGGAGACCTCCCACTCAAATGACAAGCAGGCCCAACCCTGTTTAGTGTAGATGTAGTAAGATCACAGCCTGTGGGAATGTGGCTTCGGGATATATATTCCCATGCCAGGAAGGATAAATATTGTCGTGCTAATACTCACCCTGGAAATGTTGATTAATTAAAATTCAACAGCATTTAGCAGGTGGGGTACAAAATACATTATATATGTACATGTGTATATGTAAAATAAAGATATTATATGTATATAAATATATGCAAAATAAGAGTGGATCTGTCAAAGAAGCAACTTCAGAAAGAGCAAGCCCATCATTTATATTATAGGGCAAAATAAAAACTTCAAAGCAAAAAGCTTTTTCTTTCTCACAATTCAGAGAGATTGTTAATAAAGTTAATAATATGGGCATGGGAACTGAAAACTGCCAATCAAGAATTTTTTACAAGAGCACTCATTTTCCCTGTCTCAGACAGAAAATAATTGTGTAGGATTTAATTCTATGCACTTTGGGTTTTAATCAAGGATTTTTGTCAAGAGCAGAATCTGCATAAGCCTCACACACAGAGAGGCCCTGGAAAACACGATTTAGTGGCATCAGGGCACAGCACAAACACAACTGCCTGTCAGGAGTTCCTTCCTCCCCGTACACCAGCTCCACCCCTGCAGTCCTGTGCTGACATGCTCACAGCAACACAGAATTTATTTCCAAATCTTGTTTTGTCTCAGGAGAGAGAAAAAAAAAAGTTTTACATAACCCAGAGCATGCAGAAGGGCACACAACACACATGCAAGCTCACACAGGTTTGTTTAACCACGCGTAAATCTCATTTCCTGCTCCTGTAATCTGACAGTCCCCATGTACATATTTTCTGTCTTGGGACATTTTGAGGTGTCAGTGGTTCTCCCACTCCTTCCCTTCATAAGGAAGGTGCACTCAAACTTCCCGTGGTGCCTTTCAAGGCACCACCTTCCCATTTCAGCCAGCTACCCAGCCAAGTGGTGGGTGCTCCCTCTCTGGAAGTGTTCAAGACAAGGTTGAGCAGCTTGGTCTAGTGGGAGGTGTCCCTGCCCATGGCAAGGGGTAGAACTTGATGGACATTAAGGTCTCTACCAACCCAAACCAGTCTGGGATTCCATGATTCAGTTATATCCCTGTCCCTTTCAACTGCAATTACACATTTCTCACACATCATCGGCTCCATCAGAGCAGGAGACCCAGGTTTTTATCATCAGAGGCTGCTAAGAACACCTTAGATAAACAACTACCAGGGATGGCACAGATCCCTTACTGGAGTAGGGAGACAGATTATATAGTCTTCAAGGTCTTCCCTACTCCTCTCCTCTGATAAACAGCTGGAGTTCAAACACTCCCAAGCACATCCACTTGGCTGCTAACTTCTGCTCCTGCTTGTGGAAGTGCTGAGCCTGGCAAAGACACTGTTTAGGGAAGACAGAAGCGACCACTTCTAGGTACTCAGGGACAGGCCTCCAAACAGTGTAGATCAGCCCAGAGTCACTGAGACAGCAATAGTGCAGTTTGTGTTACACAAGGACTGCATTCCTTCAATATCCTCTCTCTTGCAAAGGAAACCCACTGTGCCTAAAACCTTGAGCCTGGATCCTTACGCAAACTGCAAGAAGCTGGATTGGAGACGTCCCCTTCCTGCAACACCCTTCAGAACAGTCAGGTTGGTTTGGACAGTGTTCCTGTCATCCTCCTCCCAGTTCAGGGACATCACAGCTGCTGGGAATCAGCCTGGCCCAGCACCAGCTTTGAAGCCACCAGACAAGCCGTGCAAAGAAGATGGGTGCTAGGTCAGCCCAGAATGGAAAAGAAGCAATGGCTGCATTTCCTATCCAGTACCAGGAACTAGAGATTTTCTGCAGTTTAACAAGAAATGAGTCATCCATTCAGGACAGCTTTCCTGGGGGAGCTGTAGGTATGAGCTGTCCCACCCTTTCCAAAATCCAACAGTCTGATTTCCCGTGTGACAGCACCGTGGGTGCTGATGCAAACCCTGCTGCTGTAGCGGCCTGGCAGATACAGCTATAACCAACACACTGTCCCGAGGTAGTTCTGGTTTGCACAGGCAGAAGAATACACTGCTAATGCAAATCATGGCAATTTCCCAAATGGCAAGGGCTCTTTGGTGCCAGCAGAATGGCATTGCAGTTATGCCTTTACCTCACAGAAGGTAATGACTAAGACCCCTCGTCCTTCCCAGCCCACGCTCCCACAGCTTCGCCAAACCTTCTGCTGGAGATCTGGCTGCCATCCTGAGCTGTGCCTTGCAGCATCTCGTGAAGCTCAGGAGGACCATACATTTCCCCTGCCCAGGACTATTTTGATTCCAACATTAATCATAACAAGAACAGATGGTTCCCCGATGTTTGCAATTAAATTGGCTGCATATGTAACCTCTGGAACTGTAAAGTCAACATTGCACTCCAGTGAGTAACTCTTACCTTGATCTGCAGGGGAGGGCCTGGCTTGTTTGAGGCGCTGGAGGAGGCGAACACGCTGCGCAAGAGCCTCCTCTTCAGGCTGTTCTCCCGTGATTTGGAGTTGGGGCTGCCCTCCCCCGAGGGCCTGGCATTGGGCTGTCGCTGAAGCCAGCCTTCTTCCGGGCTCTTCATTGCTGTTTCGCTCTCCCCCGGCACAGCGGGCACATGCTGCAGCCCAGAGGAGCGCTGCAGACAGCTGCCATCGGCCCCCTGGAACTCTGATGGCCCCAGGGACTGGGCTTTTGTCACCATCCCGTTGGGATGAGACTGCCCTTCCAGGTGGGGCTTGTAATCTGGCCACATAGTCTGCCTCCGGGCCACCTTGGACCCACCATTGCAGTTGAGGTAGTTCCCATATTTGTCTGCCCAGTCTCCTTCAGGACTCTGAAGGTACATGTCTGGGGGTCTCTCGTCTCCCAGGAGCCCAAGGGACTGGGCTCTCCTCCTGCTGGTGGGGCTCCTGCCCCTCAGAGTGTTCGAGCTGATGGCAGAAAGCTTCTGGATGTCGTTGAGCAACCCAGAGATGTAGCCTTCCACTTCTACGGTGCTGCCCCGTACCACAGTCTGGGAAACACAGGGAAAGTGAGAAACAAGTCAGAGTTGTAAGAATCAAGGCTCAGTTTATCTTGCCAAAGGTTAAATTTTGTACATATAGCCAAAGACAACTCAAGGAGTTCAGGAAAAATTACAAGTTTTTGTCTTTTGTTTCTCCATCCTTTACTGAGAGAAAAAGGGGAGTCCTTGGGTTACATCCCAGTGTCAAAGCAGCAGTGCTGTCAGCCAGAACTGTCAATTTCGCTGTTGTGCTCACATTCTAAAAGAAAAACTGGGATATTTCAACACTCCTGGCTTTCTTGTGCTGAAACTGTGTGACGATACATCACTAATGCACCCGCCAGGCTCCTGAAATACTAGTTCTCAGAAGTTCCGGCATGCTGCAAGCTCCATTTGCAAAACTCACCTTTGCTGTGCCAACACAAGGTTCATCTCTCCCCTGAAGCACGTTCAATAGCTTTGTAATCAGCTTCCCTCAGTCTGCTTCTCCACAATTTCTGCTAATACATCTCAGTCCTGACCAGTGCAGACTGTGCTGCTCCAACTCTGCCTCCCTGCTCTGATCTGCCAAGCTATTATAATTAAAAACGATGAACAAAGGGTCACAGCAGCTCACAACTGCCTTGTAAGCAAATGCTGAAGAACAAGGCTTCCATCCAAACAGGCACCAGCTCTGTACAAGTAGGACACTTGAAGCTGTTGGTATAATATGTAGTGTTCTACCTTGTTTTTTTCTGGAACTGAAAAGCTTACAGAAGCTTTTCTAGTGCTGAGAACCAAAATGTTTCATTTTTCTGCAGAAATTTGCAGCACAGAATCACTCCTACACTTTCATGAACCTCTGCCTGAGGAAAGTCCTTCCCTGGAGCGACAGCAATCTCCTGTTTGCTAACTGAGCTCCAGGGATCTTCTAAACATGCTGAATTAATTACACTGAGACTAATATTTAGCTGGTGCAACACAGTAGCTCCAGTAATTTCAACAGAACGCCACCACAGTGCACAAACGAGCACCTGGTTTGCTCAGTGTCTGAGAATGAAAGGCAGAACAGAACATTTTTGTTCAACAAGGTGAAGAAAGGACAACTCGACTCACTCCATGGCACACACACCAGCTGCAGCTGGAAATTCTGGTCTTCACTCCTACTCCCTCACCACACACACACTCCTTCCTCCACAGCCCAGCTGCTGTCATGGAACAGTGTGCTGGGGACATGAAATTTTTGTCCAAAATGGACAAAAGTCATTTCAGAAAGATGTGTGTATTCTCAAAATAAGAAGTCTCCAACAACATGCAATGGCCTCTCCAGAAAATCTACTCCAGTGCTCTCCTCCCCTTCCAGCTAAAACTCCCCAGAATTAGACTCAGGTCACTCCCACGAAGTCAGACCTAGCCCCAGCAGACAGGGAAGATGGGAGTTAATCGTTCTTTGCTGCTGCGTTTAAGGACTGTGTCAGATTAATGAGGAAACATCCAAATTTGAGACAAATCTATATGGAGTGCTCTTACATAGATCATGCCTTACTGACGAAAACTGAGAAATTATAACAAGAAAAACACCTTTTTATAAGCTACACACAAACCCAGGAACTACTCTGATAGTTGAATCTAGGACTATATGCAAGGGCTTGGCCAACTAGCACTTGAAAAAAAAAAAAAGATATAATTGACTGGTATCACTGAGCAGGAATTAATTCAAATGGCGTTTACCAGAAATAGTCAGCTTTGTTATGCAGTCTAAGAGAGTGTTTGCACTTGGAATTACTGGGAAAAACAGTGTTAGTTTAAGATGTTTCTTTAGTTTTTAAAGCCTGTTGGGTATTCAGTCCTTGTTCTCTTAAGGATTTGCACCTCCTTTCAGCTTTTACCATCCTCGGGTTTAGTAAGTCAGATATGAAAGTCCTGACCAGCACAAGGCTCAGGGCGAACTCCAGGAAATCTCTTCACACACATTTCTGTTTCAACAGTGATGCCTCACACTATTTTTTGAGCATCCATTGCCCAATACTTGAGGAAACTTGGTTTGCTCTGGAAACACCATCAGTGCAGTGTCCAGAGCCTCACTGAAGTCAAGATACAGGGGAGTGCTGTCACTTCTCTGTGACCCAAAGCCCCCTACCCTGTGATTGATGAAAATTGGGTTGCTTTGACATGACGTGACTCTTTTCTTGATAAATCCATACTGGCTGCCAGCTATTACCCTGCTATCTCCTTGGAAGTGGCTGCAAATAGATTACTTGCTTATTTGTTCCAGTCTCTTTCTGGGGATGGAAATTATTCTGACTGATCTGCAATTCCTTGAATTTCATTAGGCCCAGCTGACTTGAAAATATGCAACTTCTTAGCTAAGTCTCATTTCTGTTCCTGTTCTTTTCTTATTCCAGCCTGCATTCTCATCCCTTCATGCTCATGCTAATTGTCAGCCCACGGATCACACTTAATAAAGACTAGAGAAAAATCATTAAACACTTAGGAATTCTCAGTGTCATCTGATAACTTTCTTCCAAAATCAGCAGTGAACAAATTCTTGTCTTCATCCTACTTCTCCTCCTCAGTGCATTCATAATATCTTCCTTAGTGCACTTTATGCTCTTCGAGAATAACATCTCTTTTTGTGCCTTGGCCTTCCAGTTTTGCTCCTACATGAATTTCTTTTCTCTTTGCCCTTTATAACTTGACCTAGTTTCCACCCTTCTGAGCAATCCTCCCGCAGTTTAAACTCATTAAAGAGCTCCTGATCTAACCAAGTTGGTCTCTTATTACACATTTTATCTCTTCTCTGGATTGTGCTCCTATCCCCTACTACATTTTGAACCTCAAAGCACATTCAGGACACCAGGCAATACCTCCTGCCTTTTTTTCCCCCACCTGTTCTTCCTAAGCAAGTTTTTCCTTTATAAATCAGCATCTGCTCAAAGATCCTGATGGGCCATTTCATTTGCAGGTTTGATTATATACTAAAGCTTACATTATACCAAATAGAGACCCCTTTAGCCCCCATGTTTTAAGCACCTGTACACAAAAAGCTAAATATATTCATCAGATAGACAACTTTTTTTATATCCCTCCTAAAATCCAAGTAGCAACATTTCTATTTTACAACGCACTTTTCAGTTTTTAGGCCCCTGCAGGGTTTTTTTAACTGGCAACAAAAACCTCCCCCAAGCTAGCAAGATTTTAAGCAGAATATTTCTGTCACCATCTACATTTCCTTTCTGGAGAGGTCACCACAAAGTTCCCTTTTCCCACAGCATGTTCCTGCTGTCACTTAAACAGTCTCCAGATGCCAGTACCAGCAGCCATCTAAACCCACCCATCGACAGCAATCACTTGTTTTTCTTTACTGAAGGACATTCTCTCATTACTATGTCCCACTTTCCATTAAAATGCTGGTTTATAAACTACTTTAGCCCAGACCCTAGTTTAGTCCTTGTTGTCCTTACTTGCCCATGAACAGCAAGGCAGCACTACCCTGCTCTCTCTCCCACTCAGGCTTCCCAGGGAACTTAATTACCAGCCAAATTTGCTCACCCACGAGAATGACAAACCTGCTAAAACAGGTCTCTCCATGAATTCTTCTCTTGGCTTCCCTGTACAACAGCTGAACGCATCCTGGGTCCTGTCAGCTACCACAGGAGCTTTCACAGGTCCTCACCAAAGTGACAGGCAGCCAGATGGTTATCTCAACAGTGACAGCAACAGGTCAGGATCCTACTGTCTTTATTCCTGATGAAGTTACCATCACCTTGGGCTATCAAAGCCAGCTATCCACTGAATTCCATACAGATACCACTCTTAATCCCATTCACGGGGCAATGGAAAAAGTGCTTCAACTTGGAGGCAAGTCCCCAAGGAACAGGAAAGAAGAGCCTCCCTTCCTTACCTTCATAGGCTGGAGCTGCATTCTCGTGATTCTTGAAGGGTCTACCACTGGCTTGGGGCGCCTCAGCGTGTCCAGAATATTCTGCCATTGAGGTGGCAAGCCCACAAATTTGCCTTCCTTTGGGTCAAATGAGGTGTGGACACGGTGCTCAAAGTTCTGCGGGGCTGAGATCTCTGGGCGTTTCTTCTTCTTCTTGCGGAACATGATGCCTGAAGTGGAGAAGGCAACGCTATCAGTGGCTGTCTAGGGCTGAAGTGCCCAACCAGTAAAATCATGTATCAATTCTATGAGTTAATTATGTTGTATTGAGAACATTCTCCAGCAAAAAGCACTTTAACAGGAGTTGATCACCTCCTTTTACAGATGAGGAAACAGACACCAAGAGAGTGATGATTTGCCCAAGGCCACCTTGCAGGTTCATGGCTGAGATGGGACTTCTAGTGACTTCCTTTATTTCTACGAATTCATACTGCCTGATAAAATGATTTAAACAATAATTTAGAGATACATATTTATATTTTACCTGTTTGTACCTATGTTAAATGGCTTGGAGTCCAGCCAGTTAGACAGCATTGATTCCACCACAAGGCTGGAATTTAGGGTGGCTACGAACAGGGCTCAGGTTGTCTTCTGACTGCTTACTCCAAGTAAGTAATATCCACTTTAAAGACAGCAGAGCTGTTGCCAAAGGAAGAGCTGCCTGAGACTGACTCTGGATCTCAGTTTTTCTTGCTTAGACAGAGGGCTCAGGAGGGAGAGAGGAGGTGGTAGGTGGAAATCAAACTCTGTCAGCAGGTAGCTGAAGAAGCTAAAATTAAAAACTAAGATTCCTTTCCCTTGGGGGCTGAGAGAGACAGCTTGTGTGAGCACCCAGTGCAAGTGCAACAAGCCAGAAGCACCTAACACTCAAATATACCCAAACACAGGAGACATTCAAAATCTGAGCTAAGAATTTATAACCAAAAAAAGATACTTCGATAGAAAGCTAAGAGATTGGACCTTTTTGAAATCGGGAAGATAAGAAGGAAAAGGAAGAACCAGAGTTCTGCATGCAGTCAAGAGGTGGGAAAGCTGGAGGACTGCAATGGATTGACACAACTTCTTCACAAAAACCAGAGAGGGAAGATAGGGTGAGGTAAGGAGATTTTCTGTGGAGAGCCAGGTTTTTCACAGTGGGGAGTGCTGGGAGTGAGAGACAGACAGGCGTAAATAAAACAGGAATGGTCCCAACAGGACAGAAAGAAAAGCTTTCCCGTGACCAGGAGAGTCCAGCATTGGAGCAGCTTGCCCAGACAGGCTGGGCAGGCTCCATCCTCAGGGGTTTGCTCTCAAAGCCAAAACCCTGAGTAATCCAGCCTGACCCTCTGAGCTGACCCTGCCTTGAGCAGGGGGGTTGGGCTGCGCCTCTCAAGGTCCCTTCTCCTCTGAAATGTTCTATGACTCTATTCACTGCTTTGGGAAAAAGCTGCACAGGTTTTTTAAAGCGATTAATATCCACCAATAAACAAAAATAACAAAATTTATATGCTCTTCCTTTTCCACAGACATTACTATTACATTACTATTACAAATTGGCATTAGCACTTACAAAAGACTGCTTACAGTCACGAATGCCATCTCTTCCATGACATCAGGCTGAGGATTTTTGCCACTTAATCTTCAACTTTGTAGCAGTCACTCTTCCCCTGTACAGGACCTCAGCTTCCAACTATTTGTGCTGAATAAATATTTACAAGGGTCAGAGAGACAGACCGCATAGAGAGATAACCTGCTGTGGTGTAGACATGAACACGCTTCTGGAGGACACCAGTCTCCAAAATCAGCACATCACAGTGAAATCTATGTCAAACATTTCCCAGGTTGTCCCACTCGAAACTTGTTTAGGGAGCAAAGTGTAGCCACCAACTGAACAATTACTTTGCTCCCTGGTGCTAGACTGGGGTCTTGAAAATCCAATACACACTGGCTCCCTGTTTGGTTACCACGATCCTGCAGTCACAGGGATAGGAAGTGTTTGTATGGCAGAGAAGGACCTTTGCTCCATCTAACCTCCCAGTCATGCAATCCATCCTTGGTGAAACACCAACTTCACACACACTGTCCATTGCAACAGCTTACTAAAGATACCTCACAAGTGAAGAAGAAAACAAAAGGTTAGGAAACTAAAAAAAAAAAGCACTTACAAAAGAGGCTGGAAGCAACTACTCTGCCTGCCTAGAAGAGATTTTGCAGCCAGAATAATCTTTGCTTAGAACAATCTCCAATGAAAATCCAAATACATCTTAATGGAGAGCTTATGGGAAGGGTGTCAGTGCTCCAGGTCTGTATTGCAGCTCCTCAAACACAGTGATTCATCTCTTAGGCCCCTTTGGTGCTGCTTATTAACTAATAATCAAGACTAGAATCAGAGGGCAATTCTTTAAAGAAAAAAAGTGCAGACAATCCCAGAAAGGAAAGATACTTTAATAGCTCGTGGTGTTAGTGCTCAAACCAAAATCTGAAGCTGCTGAGGAGCTTCAGATCCTCCAAGAAAAGCAAGGAGTATCTCTGTAGTATTACAGCAAGTGGTTCAGTTCTGAATCCTTGACTACATGTCAGTTATGATAGCTCCTTCATCCACCTTGACCCAGCCACAGCAACCCCAGTGATCTTACTATTTCAACCAATATCTCTCCTGCTCCTGCTCTCACAGCTTCATAATGAGAAGATACCCAGGCCATAGCAGACAGTCTCAAGTTTGGTCCTTTAAGTGCTTCATGTGGCAAAGGGTCCTGTAAAACAGGGTGTTACAAATGCCACAATCATTAGCACTTTTAGCATCTATGGTTTTCTGAACATGTCAGGCATTTCCCCATAAGGAGAATGATTCTGTTTTAAGTGCTTCAAAATGCAAATTTTTAAAGCCCAGGTGATATTTTGGCTGCAACCAGAACAGTGGCTCTATTTCACCACCTCAGTTTGCAGAAGCATAAACACAACACTACATTTGTATATTTACATAAAAACCCAGCCCTGGCAATCAACACGTGGACTACACTTGGATCCCATAGCAAAAAGTATGCTTCCAAAACCCAGAAAGGAGCACCTACTGAGTTCATGGTCAATTTTAAGTGACTGGTTGGCATGGCCTGCATCTACCTTATTGGCTTAAAACAGACAGCTTAAAAACAACAAAATGTAATCAGCTCCAAATACAACACACCCCCAGGCATCCAATGACATTTGCTTTATATGGTCAGCATCAATCCCTGATTATAAAGAGATCACACAGGTGGTTTAAAGGTAAACTGCATTAAGATGAAATGAAATACATACACTAAAAATAGTTATTTGAAATCCGATGAATTCTAATAATCCTGGTAGGTTTTACATCTCATTGAGGAGGTCTGTATTTAACCAGTCTCCTTTCACTTTGTGGTTTTCATGCAAGAGCTATTTACTTGTATTTCCAATACCCAGCTAAAGAATGTTTATTGTTAAATAAAACACATAAAACCAGGCCTTTTCTAAGTCAGTAAGAAATTCATAAGAACATTTTATGCATATAAGATTTTGTAAATCAAGCCAAACCTGTATTTAAACATAGACAGCATCCCTTTAATATAACAACACAAATACTGTGACACTGATTTTATAATAATCTACTAGACTTTAGTCTTTCATTCAGTGCTGACAACTGTACTGTAAGAAATGTCACAAACATAAATAATAAAAGTCACTACCACAAGACAAAAGCAGTCGGAGATTGAAATTCTCTCAGCGATCCATTCCTGCTGCCTGGGAAACCACCTTAGGTTTTTCAACTCCAGATATAGCTGTTCCTAGATGATACAGTTCCAAAAGCTGTCACATCTGCCAGCGAGCACGAGAAAAAATCCCACAGCCAGCAGATCCAGAGCAGGGGGAGGGATCAGCTGGGAAGGAGGGGCAAGAAGAGAGAGGGGTCAGGCTCAGATGAGAGGAAGGGGTGGGAAGATTAAGGATGGAAGGGGAATGAGAGTTAGTAAGGAAGAGAGGAATGGGTGGGAGACAGGCAACCCGAGGAGGAGGGCACAGAAAAGAAGCAACACCACCGGGAAAAAAAAATTTAAAAAAAGAAAAAAAAAAAAAAAAAAAGAAGTAGATAAACGTTATCAGGAGTGGCTCGTTCCAATGCCCAGACAAAGGCAGCAGCGTGCACTGCCTTTTCACCCGACCTGCCTCCACCCTGCTCACGTCCAGCCACACGTTCCATTAGGACACCGTGCTGCACGGACCCGTGCTCGTACCCTCCCTCACTCACACATGCACTTGATGATAGCACGGCAGCACAGAGCTACTTCAGTCTCACTTGTGCAGCTTCCAGTTAAAAATAAGCTCTCCCTCCCCCTCCTTGCTGCAGCACTGAACTCGCTCATCAGCTCATTGCGTCGCTATCGCAGATCTGGACGCAGCTCCCTACATTCCTCCTGCCCCGGACGAGAGATAACGCTTGGTCCCTGGGCTCAAGAAAGCCATTCCCATAATTTCCAAGTCCTCCCACAGCTGATCTGCCGAACTGCTCTGGCCAGCTCCAAGAGGAGAGGGAGAGAAGGAGAACTCTTCCTACAGGACCTGAGGAACTGCAATATGCAGATTGAGTTTGCTGTAGGAAGATGAGGATCCCAGAGAACCCGCCAATTAAAAGGAAAAATGTATTTCCATACTCTGCTACTCAGGTCACTGTCATGTGCTGCATTTGAAATGGATTACAGCTTAACTAGGCCATTATCCATGCATGTCATATGCATGTGTTCACACAAATGTATGTGTGAATATGCACACATGGAATTTCACTGCATCCCATACTTTCTAAAATACTCATGTTTGCCTTCCTGAGGTTTCCAACACCCTTATTATTTATAACAAGCCATAAACGATCATAGCAGTTTGCAAACAAAGGGAGATGACAGGTTAGGTCCCCGAAGAGCTGGCAAAACCAAATGTGACTTCACACAGCAAGGAATGGCAACAAGGGTCAGTGAAAGGGAGAAAGAAAAGCCAGAGTCCAAAATCTGAAATGGGATCTAAGAGCACTGCCCTGACACCTTCCACATTTGTCTGCAATTCTAGCTTTAGAAATACTGGTTGAAGTATTTTTTCTCCTCCTGAAGGAAGAGTGGATATTTCCTTGCTGTGCTATCCGTTTTCTCACTTCAAGTCCTTTCCTTCTACTCCTTTCTCCCTCACCAGCCCCCCATGGAAAAGCTGCATGTCAGAGCAAAGCAACAGCACAGCAAACTGATGTAATGTACTAAATCCTGGCAAACACACATGAGAGCACAGATTAACATTACATTAGAAATAAGCTTAGGGAGAGACATATTTGTTATATTGGTGGGTTTGTTTCTGAGAAATGAGAAGAACAGCACAACTGGCTTGACATTTTTTGCCCTGCCTCCACTGAGTAGGGTCTGAAGGCTTCTAAAGGCTCCAGTGCTGCCTCCTCTCTCCCCTGTTCCATTTCCTTGCTCATAAATTAGGACTAAAACCTAAAACCCAGTGAACACATATTTGCTCAGCTTGTTTGGGACGCTGCTGCGTTACAGACTTTCAGATGTGTATTAGCTATACCATACCAACTTCATTCTGGAACGTATATAAAAGCACTTGCAAAGAAGAGACCTCTTGAACTTTCCAAAACCAGCACAGGCACGTCCCAGATGCTAATGGGCTTTATCCCTTGACAAACAACAAAGTTTTCCATTATTTACAGTCCCCTAGAAATCCCATCTGAAGTCACCATCCCATTGTGTCTGTCTCTGAAGTCAGGCCCCACCCTCTAGAGGTTTCATCTAAACAGACGAAAGGTGAGGAAAGGGAATTATTATCCTCATTTGCAGATGAGACAGAAAAAAGATTACTAGCCCTATTTCTTCCCAGCTACGTCTAGATTAGCAGATCTACAACATCTCCCAGGTATGTCTCCTGGCTGCTTTTTAACTTTATATCAAGGCCAGATCCAGGCCCAACACACCCTGGCTTCCACTGAGACAAAACATGGGTGCAGGGCCCCAGCGGAGGCCAAGACACACTCTGACCACAGGTTTGATCTGGACACCAGTACATAGGTCCAAGATGCCTTGACAGAACCCAGCAGCACAGACGGAAATCACACCCAAACCTCAGCTGCAGTCCAGTGCCTTCATTACAAGACCAGCCTTTCCCACCTGGGCTCAGTGTATGAGAGGGTAGAGCCACCAAACGCTGCTGCAGCACCAGGGAAGGCAGCTCACTCATTGTGGGCTCAGCATGCAGAGCCAGCAGGACGTGTGCTGCAGGTCACCGGGCTGAGACCAAAGCCACAACAACTCTGACCCTTTTCCCCTACCTTTTACATGATTCATGTGGCTCGTGTCCTGTTCTGGCTATACCAAACCAGGCAGCGCTGCACCTCTGACACTCACCTCACACCTACACCCCTCCCTGATCCCTGTCCAAAGAGCAGCTGCATTGTTCCACATGGATTTACTGACATTATTTTGCCACGAAGGATGCATCAGGGTTAAAAACAAGTTGCTGTATTTTGCTGTTAATCCAGACCTTCAAGACAGCATTTGAAGGATTCAGGACTTCAACTCTCCACTGTCTTGTGTGACAGATCCATTCAAAATCAGCATAAAAGTACTATCGAGATTAGAATAAGAATAGTGAAGGTCCTGTCTCCAAAAATTCACATGAATAGCAACATCTTACATATCAGACAAGAGGTTATGTTGGGACAAGCCAAACGGCCACATCTGGCATGCAGGGTCACATGGCAGGGGAAGGAGCCAAGGAACTGGGCTGCAACACTGGGCACCACATCCTGCGGCTCCATGCAAGCGCTGGAACCTCAGTGCGCTCTTGCATGGCTCACAGATCCAGCTGCCTCTGGCATGTGGGGTTACGAGAGGGAAGCTGCAGCTCTGTGCTGCAAATGGGCACAGCACAAATTTTACTGTGTGCAGGAAGAGCCACACACTCAGGGAGCAGGGCTGAATTCTCACAAACAGACCTGTCCCAGCAGAGGCACTGGTGACCTCTGTTCTGGATCAGCATCCTCACTCCAGCAGCACAGCAAAAAGCTGACAGAGACACCCCAGCAATTCCCCAGATCACCCAAGTATAGAAATGCAAGAGTTAAACTTCCTTCTAGCCAACGCTAAACAATCTCAGTCCCTAGTTACGCTCATCATGTTCTCCCAAAGAGAGATAAAAATATATTTAATTGTTGTCAGCAGCCTGCAAGGCAGTTTGCTTGTGTTATCCCCACAGGATAACTGATGGGAAAACTGTGGTCCAGGCAGTGTGCCCCAAAACATGGAAGGGACAGACTCACTTAAACCCTACAACCTGCCTGAATCTCAGTGCCTTCCTGCTCACTGTTGCCAACAGTGAGATGCAAATTTAAATTGCAACAGACAAGTCTTCTCCTAGGGAATATCGGTTATCCTGCTCTGTTTGCCACGACTGTGAGTGTTCACACAGCCCTCTGTACGTTAAAACCTGAGGTGCACTCTTAACACGAGATAAATGACTGCCATTGGCTACAGCTACACTCTGTTCATCAATTAATTACAAAATAATCTAACTTCTAACACTACAAGTTAAATGGCTGAGCCCTAGGGAAAGTATAATTTCTTGAGACATTTTTGAGGGAAATAGATTTCAACTTTTATTCTATGGGCACCCTCCATTCCCACTGTTCTCTTTTGCCAGACAAATGGAAGGTCAGTCACAGAACAACAGTATCACTGCTAAGACAGAACAGCAGTGCATTAGTCCTTGAACCACATGGTAATCCTGCAACTTTAGAAACCATAATGAGGAATTCCTTAAAAACAAGACCTGCAGCAGCCAAGTGCTGATTTTGTGCTCCATTGCACTAAGTCTATGCCATTATGACTCAAAGTCAGTGAGACTGGAGTAGGGTTGGTGCCACAGACAAGGAAGGCAGTCCCCAGTGCAGAACCCCCCCGATGAGGTGTAAGTCTGCTGTGCTTTCTGCAGCCCTAAGTGCTGAGCAGCACAACTCCTGGTGAGCTTTCAGCTACTCATGCTCACTTGTGTCCTGTCCAGGTTCAGAGCTCATGTGCTGCTCTGAATGGGATGGAACTTCAGCAGGGTACCCCTGTGGGTACCCAAAAAACCCTTGAGTGCGATACAGAGCTCAGAGCCTGGCTGTGTTTTTACTTGCAATTGGGCTAAGCTAGTCCAAGCTGCTTTAAGCAATTTTGTTTAAAGCAATTTACACAAATATTTAGCTCTTTTCTCTGCTTGTGAATTTCCCTAAGCATATTAGAGAAGTAGGTTAAAAAGAGCTCTTCTTTTCCTGATTGGAGGCAGGACAGACAAACTTTGAAGAATTTTCCATAATTAATTTAATTCTCCTTGGGAATGAAAACCATTTTGTGACCAAGCAAGTGTTGTCTCTCACTTTTGCAAGCCTTGGCAGCAGGACCCAGGGTGGCCTTCCCAGGTACATCCATACTCACACCCATCTAGACAGAAACAACCCCGGAGCAGGGAGCAGGCTTTCCATCTGGGAGCACAGTTACTAATCCAGCAAGCTATTTGCTGATAGCTCTTTCCACTATTTGATCAGCTTTACTTCTAGATAAACCATTGTTCACACAGCATGCAGGACATACATACCAAGGCAGCAATGAATGTTAAAATCAATATAAAGCTTCATCACACCATCAGGAATGAGACTTTTCCGTGGGACAGGGCTAGAGAGAGAGCCAGGCAGCAGGTTCCCTTCCCCAGCAGCTGTGTTAGAGGCCGACTCAGGTTGTACCCGAACAGAGAACTCAGAAAAGCAGACAAAGACTGGGCAAAGGTCTCTTACTTTCCATACATCCCTGAGCCTCACCTGAGAGCTTGCACTCACCAGACACAAATCGCTCTTCTGTTTTTTCAGTGCTCTGTCCCCAAATACATTAAAGTATTAATGTCCTGGCAAAGAAGAAAGCAAATATTAACAGACAGGACGGTTTTCTGTCACTGCAAATACCTGTATGCATTGGTTACCTGACAAAAATAATTAAGTACAAATGCCCAATAAAACGATATATTGTAACTTAAATAGGACGAGATTAGGCAGCTTTCAGCCAGCCAAAACACACTCACACACCCAGCCCCACATGAGTACTCCAGCATAGCTTCAGGAGGTGTTCTGAAAGGATCCTGGCTAGCACAGCCACCAGAAGGTTGGGAATACAGACAATAGGGGTTTAACTAGACCTCTCTGTAAGGTATGGTGCGGGTCCTTGCATATACAAGATACTTAAGAGCAGATATTGCTCTGTCTCCTGTAAAGGCGATGAGTATGCATGTTCCTGACATGCTGTCTGCTCTCTCAAGCATCATCCGTAATAATTTTTAACCCCTTCTTCACCCCAAGGTTTTAAAGAGCATCACCCTGCAAGATTCAACAAGGCGTTTTCCCTCCACATTCCCCATCCTCTTGAGTGTCCGTTGGCTGAACCACCAGACCTCAGCCCCACATGTTCTCCCACCCCATAGACCCTGGAAAGTAAAAACCACAAGATCTTACTGGCAGTCCTGCTGCAACAATGCCGGTGGTGGACAGTTCCAAGGGAGAGGAGAAAGAAGGGTCTGGAGGTAAACTCTCCCACTGTCATGCAGCAAAGCGGATTGGAGGACGGTGTTGCTGGGCTATAGGAGTGAAGATGAAGCAAACTCCTTCCCAAAGGAATCCAGCTCCCAGTTTTTCTTCCCTTCCAGAAGCATCCCTTGAGAGAAAAAATTGTATGAACCCCTGAACTATTCCACTCTCACTTCACCCCAGCCTGGCACTGCCAACACTTGTGTGATCATTACGCTAATCCTTGGCAGTGGCACAGCTCAGCTCCGAAGGGAAGGGGTTAAGCCGAGGCAGCACAGCCACTGGGAACTGGAGACTTAGTTTAAACTGACAAACCCAGTCCTCCGTAAACACAGGGAACAAATCTCACGAAACAGCGGCCATTAGGACGGTTGTTACGGCTTTAAAGCAAGCAAGCAAATCAATGTTGATCCCCAAATCTGCAGGAGGGCGCTTACCCCTGACTCCTCATTGCTCCGTGACCAGAGGTGAAGTGAGAATGCTCCGCAACCGGAATCCGCTGACACGTTGATAAACTTGAGAGAGAAAGACGGCAGGAGAAAGCGGGAGAAGAAAAAGGGGTGGAGGCAAGTCTGACATGTTTGTACAGTGCCTGGTTCACCTAAGCTGCCGAGTTTGATTTCAGGGTGTGGTAGCAGATGGGACACAGAAGCGCTCAGCGTGGAGAAGCCTCAGATTCCTGTTCCACGGAAAACGACAGATGTCGACAGCAGAGCCTCTTGGGACCATCTCGCCTTCTTCTCACCGTCTCCTTTCTTGGTCCCTAGAGGGGATAAGAGAGAGAAAGAGCTCAGAGTCACACCTGGGCACCCCAGTGTGCCGGGTCTCAGGCAAGAACCTTGGGGAGATCATCTCCCATTCCCCTCCGCCCTGTTTCACCACCCCACTTCACTGTGACTTATTAAAGCTCCACTCGTCAGCTCTTCTCTCTCGGCTCCACAGCCTCGGGGCCGGGAGCTGCTGCAGCTTCTAACGAACCCGACATCTCCACCTGTGTCGTCTGGCTGCAGATTTCAGGACCTGCCACCAATCCCTTGTTATTCCAGGAAGGAAAGCTTTGATTGCTTGCTTTATGGCTCGCTGTAGAAGAATTCACCCCATTTATTTGCATTGCAGATGAGCAGCACATGACCTGGCGCTTTTACTTTTCCCCTGTCCTCGCCATGAGTCAGTGCTGCCAGGTCTGGAGTCTGGGATCACCCTCTAATCCTGTTGCACTGCCTGTGCCTCAGGGTTTACTGACTCCTGGAAATAGACTTTCCACAAGCGACTGTACTCAGCAGGACACCAGCTCCAGCAGTGCCGGCTGGGCTTGGTGACTGGGCCATCATCAAAGGACACTTTAGGGATTACAGCCCAGAGCAGTCAGAGTTCATGGCAGAAAACCCATCAGCTACCCTTGCTCCACTGCAAATAAAGAGGATTCTTGGCCTCTCCAAACCACTGACAATGCTGGCTTAAGCCTCAGATACTTTTAGGTTCAAAGAACAGAGATATAAACCATAAAAACCCACACCCGTGACTTTTTAGGGGTTTTTTTAAACATTGGGTTTGTTGAACCACCCTTAAAATAAATAAATGAGTGACATGCTACAAATAATCATTAGGCTCTCATTATTATTGCTGGGAGTGGCTTGGCCAGCAGAGATGGGCCAGCCCAGTGACCTTTTAGCCATGTTCCCCCCATTCCCATTTTCCTCCCTACCTGTTCATTCCAACTAAAAGAGCTGCAGTGTCTTTGTACCAGGGTGGTACACCAGAGTCTCAGCTGTAGTTGGAATTCATAAGCCCTACAGTACTATCATGGAGAAGGAACAGAACCAAGGTTCATAGAGTCAACTTTTTGGAGCTGATGGTCTGAGGTTCCTAATCCTCATTTCCAGACCTGCTAGCTAAATTGTGGAAGGCTCCTTCCTGAACGTGCAGTCACCACTTCTACATCACACTGCAGGTCCCTGCCTGCCACAGTGACCCATGTTTCCTGCCTGTTCCCTCTCCAGGGTATAGGAAATATAGTTAGCCACGTTCCTTTCTGTATGGGGATTAGCTTCTCTCTCCTATGGGGCAGGCCCCATACACAGCTGTAATAAAAAAAAAAAAAAAAAAAAAGGAAAGTTCCCTTTAATAGTAACAAATCATAGTAAATAACAAAGGGGGACAGCATTCTTTCCCAAAGCACTGGAACTCACAGGGCAGAACAGCGTGGTGGAGGATCAGGGATGAGGAAGCAGAGCGTGAACCTGGTAGGTGTGGATGGCAGACCGTCCCTGTCATCTGTGCACCTGGGCTTTGCTGCTGTGCCAGGTCACAGTGAGGAGTCATCTGCACAACCATGGCGTGGGGAGTGTCACATACAAACGGCTTTTACAGTCTTCAAGAAGAAATCCAGCCTTGGAGCTGGCTCCACATTTGCATGAGTATTGTATTTCCTGGGTTATGTGCTAGCACAGTATTCTAGAACAAGACTTGAGTTCGTTATAAATGGCAGAGCCTTATTTTACTTGTCAAGGCACAAGCTTAGATGAAACCAAGGCAGTTCTGAGTCGGTGTGAACCTCTGCTGCCTACAATCTTAATGAAAAATTAGGACACTTTCCAGTCTTTATATTCACAACTTTGGTCCCAGCAGTCCTGCACACTTTGAAGAAAATTTCCCAGTAAAAACGACACGTCTCTAATTTTCCCCTCCAGCAACTGTCCCATCATTACACATTTTACTGCTCCTTGCCTGCCCACTGCTCCCTTCTTACCTAGAGAATTGCACAAGACAATATAAATAATTATACTGGCACATTTATATAAACACGCGATACACGCCCCACTCCTCCTACGGCTGCTCTGTGCTGCTCACTCAGGTCCTGTCGGTCTCCGGGACAGCCATTCCTGGCAGCAACAAGTGCTGCAAGGGTACATTGACTAAACGTTTGCATTGCAGCCTGCCTGATTTATCTTTCCAGCAAAGGCCATTCCATATTCCATGTCCCCTCCCCAGACACAAAGCAAAGCAAATTTCAGATCCAAAGTGCTGATCTCACCTTGTTCCTCACCCTGCCCAGCCACATCACTGTGCTAGGAGAGCTCCAAGATCTCACATCTTGCACTGCTGCTGCAATAGGTCCCATTTAATCGCTACTGGAGGAGGATTTTGTGATGAAAACTCCACCATTCAGTGTTTTCCTATTCCAATAGGCAACACTGGGGACTTTTAACTTAAAAAATAAAAGGTCAGAGACACCCAGGCCAACTGTACCATATACAATGTCTGTCTTCTGCCTCAGCCAGGAGAAACGTACCTGCCCACCTGTCTGAAGGTTGTGGGAACTGGGCAAACTGCTAAGGAAAATGGATCTGTATTCAGCAAAGCTTCCAGGAAAAGCCTAACACCAAGGCACAGGAAATCTGATACATTCAGGAAATCCCAGTAAGAACTACAGCAACTCCACCTATGAAGCCAGGCTGTGGTTCAGGACCAGCCCTTCCATCAAGTCTTCTCTGTGCTCAGGGATCTGATAGGAGGCAGAAATGTTCTTCCACACAGAATCCCTTCCCTCTTCTCTTTCATGGTTCTGGAAATCTAGAGAAGCTGTCCAGGGAAGTGAAAGAATACACTTAAGGATTGGGACAAGGGGGTCACTAGGAGAAAGGGTGTGTTGCAAATTTGCACATCAGCACCAACCGGTGGGAGGAAGCACGAGATAGGAATCAAGTCTGGGAGTCTCATAATCAACACATGACATGAGCCAGGACTGGAGATAAGGAGGGAGCAATCCAGAGGCAGTTTCGCTTTAAATAAGTGCTTACAGTTTTAGCCACCTTTCCCCAAGGGTACCCCATTCAGAGGTGGGCAGAACATTCCAGGAGAGCATTACCTGGATGGCCAGCTCCAGTGTTTGGGTTATCCTCCTGCTTACTATGCATTGCTGCCATTATCCACTTAGTGTCCTGAGATGCCGGCAGGACAAAACCCTGCTTGTGCTCCAGCTGCATGAGCTCATCCAGTGTTTTTATCCAAGGTTTACAGTCTAAACCAGGGGAGGGTTTTTCCGATTCAAAACAAAACAAATGCACCAGAGCTGAAGAACTGGAAGTTGGTCGAGCAAGTGCATTGCCTCTGCCAGAGCTCTGGGTGCTGTCGAAGATCCAGACATATCCCCACACTCCTATCTGGCAGGGCAGTGGGGAGCTCAGAGCACCTCTTTACCCCATGCCAAACAGTGCAGACTGGGGCACATGGAAGAAAGGAATTTGTCCTGCTTCAGGCTCACATTGTGTTACAGCCAAGTTCTCCCAGGCCAAACAACTCCTGTGGTGAAGCAAAGCATGGCCAGCAAGGAAACAGCACAAGGACCTGCCAGTTCTGCCAAACTGAGAATGCCAGAGGCAAGAAACACAGAATCATTAAGGTTGGAAAAGACCTCTAAGGTCATCAAGTCCAACCTTTGACCCATCACCACCTTGTTAACCAGACCAGAGCAGAGTGCCACATCCAGTCCTTCCTTTAACACCTCCAAGGTTGTGACTCCACCACTGCCCTGAGCAGCCCCTTCCAGTGCCTGACAACTGTTTCAGTGAAGAAAGTGGGTTAAACTTAGAGAGAGTAAGAAAACAGCAGACGCTGAAAATTTTAACTCCCACTCTGATGAGAAATTGAAGTTAAAGCTCAAGAAGATCACCTGAACACAGCACATGTTATTTTGCTACTGGTTAAATTCCTGTGGCTTGGTAGACATTCCCTACAGATAATATCAATACAGCTTGGAACATAGCCACCTCACACTTCTTCCAGATCTTTTACTTGCAAAAATTCACAGACTTATTTGGTTATAACAGAAGTAACGTCATGCTCCACCAGACAAGTCTGTGCCACCCTCTACAAAAGGTGCACCTTCTGCTTCCCACAAAAGTCAGGATGATCGGTTCTGCAATGGCGACATTACAGCAGAAAGCCAAAATTGCCTACAGATTCCCAGGTCACCTTGGGAAAGGCATTCTGCAGGCTGGTAAAATGACTGTGACAATGCTCAACTCCCCCAGAACAGAGGCGGCTTAATCTGTTGTTTTTCCAAGCATGCTGCCATCCTTAAGGATGCTATAGAAATGCAGATTGAAATCCCTCACTGACACCAGAGGAATACAGACCGCAGCCTCTGTTCTGAATAACTAGGTCAGTCAGCTATCGCTGAAGTATTAGCCAGAATCCAGCGAATTCCTAGTGGCTAAAATAACGGCTGCAAAAGTCTAACACCATTTGCTGTCATTAGTCACTCTACCTCTGGGTGCATTCAAACCCAACTCTCAAGAGCTTAGAATAATTTGAGGGTTGGAGCTTATGCTTGTCAAAATCCAGGCACGTGCCTCCATGCAGCACAGGTTTCCCATCCCACTTGCAGCTTTATGGAGGCAGGGAACAACTGCCCTCGCAGCCAACTCAGCCTTACGCTGAAAGCATTCAGTCCAGGAAAATCAGGAAGATGAACTACTAATCCCGTGTCAGGGAACAAGCATCACCTCCCAGCAGCAGCTTTCCTATGGCAAGTACAGGAGGGGGCTTTGACCTATGGTGGTGAGTGGGTGACATTTCTGGGGGGAAGGCTGATAGAGGCAGAGCAGCTATTCCTCTCCGCAGAAGAAAAGAGAGGAAGGGCTGACAATCGCAGCGGGAACAAGTATCCAAAATTTATTTCAACCCCTTCCAGCTGCTGAGGCTGGACCAAGCATTTGCTTTCCTCTCCCTGTAAATAGGAAGCAGCTGAAGGGTTAAACCTGGGGTTTTTTGGATTTGGGTTTTTTTTTTACTATTATTTCATTTATTTTCAAGCTCTGGTTTTTTCAGGACCCTGGCCTACAGTTCAGCCACACAAAGCCATGCCACAACCCAGCAGCCACAACCTGCAATGCAGGAACTGGGCCTTCTTGTTCTGCCACTGAAAGCAGCATGTCACAATTCTGTACCCTCAGTTTCCCTTATCGCCATGAGCTGTGAATGCTCTGCAGTCCCCAGGAGGGGTTCCAAAGGATTAAATGATTATAATCCCCACTTAGAGATTTATTGATATAGCATAGAAAAATGGTAGCTCAGACATCCTTGTCTTGCATTCTAACTGCTATGACAGGAAAAGGCTAATTCCTACCTCCCCTAAGAGTGATTTTCAGTCTTTCCTGATAATAGTTACAGAAGTCTCTTACTTTATCCTCAGCAATCTCCTCCAGCCTTCATTTAGGCTGGAATTTTTAATAGCCTGAATACTCCCTAAGACAGAAGGAGGCACTGGTTGTTCTGAGACACACAGTTTCAGCACAACACAGATTAGTGAGCACACTACCACTTGTCTCCATTAAAAACAAGTTTCCAAACTACCCCAAACATCTGTACAACTACTTAGGCTGTCAGATTCCACAATAAGGAACTAAAGCATGCACACAGTCAGGCAATGCATGTTAGAGAGGACTGGAACACGCTGGCTGTCTCTGGTATTGTAGGAACATTTTTCTACCACAGCCCTACCCTATGATTAAGTGAGGCCAAACTGAGCAGTCACAGCCTACCTGAACACATGGACCTGCTGGCACTTGGCAGAGAGAATGCCCGTCCTTTGGAAGGAGTCTAGATCCTGCTGGCTGCTGAAAGAGGGAAACCATGGTGGAACAACTCAACCAGAATCCTCTTCAACGTGACCAGAAACTAGTCCACTGATACGCATATATATGTGTGTGTATATATATCTGAAGATTAAAGAACATCTCAATAATAACAGTAATAATAATACTTAAAGAAGAAAAGAGCAACATAAGACATAGCCATTTAAGCTGTAAATGAGATGTAATGTTTCCTAATCTGCACATTTAGAGATTCTGAGGCTAGCATTCTTCAAACTACTGATTCAAAAAAACCCTTTTCTTGTTCATGTGCTCTCTGAGGTGCCGAATAAATTATATAAATAAATGAATTTTTAAAAATTCATTCCAATACAAAAAATATTAACTAGTTCATTTCCACATGTGACCTATGGGGGAAGAAAAGGCTTGTTAACACTTAAAATAACCATTTACTTATTTAGTTCTTCAGAATTTTAATGAAAACTGAAAGCCTGGGTAACAGTTGTGCCCAAAGATGTCCTACAGAAATATGTAAGTATTTATCTGGAACGTTCCTTAATTTCCTTTTTTCCACAAGTAGCAGTCCCAGTTTAAACACAGCCACAGAAGGTGATCCCAGACCACAGGTTAGGAGTGCCCAGAAAATTTAGGTGAGCCCAAGTTCTAAGAGACTCTTTTAAAAATATGTCTTTAAATGATACAGGAATAAAAGGTAATGTTCCTTAAATAAGTTATTGACTCAGCTTTATGTCACTCAGGCTGCTGTTCTGAGATGTTTTGGGAGAACATATTTAGAACTTAGAAGAGAACACAAAAGCCCAAAGAGCTTTGCAAATTTTTGGTTTGGGAGCAAGCAGAATTAGTATTTTCTTCCCCTTAACACCAAACAGTATTCTATAAAAAAGGGGCAGAAATGAGGAGTTTTTCTCAGCAGCACTTACAGACAGGAGCTTTTTGTCTACTGACATCATGTTATGGTTGATGAGGTGCCACAAGCTTCTAAGCTATTTGTGCCATTACTTAATACATTTAGGTTTCTAATGAAATAAACACAAGTAGGCATTTTTCCTTTTATGACCCAATTATTCCATCCCAGCGCTACGTTTGCTAGTTTGACTTCCCCCCTCTCTCTGCACACTCAGGAAAACTCTGATGGCTGCAAATTGTGAGTGTCCCCAAAGTGGACAGCTTGCTGCAGCATGACCAGCTCAGAGACGACTTGCCCAGAGAGACTTCTTCCCAAAGTCAGCTGTAACATCTGTTCTTTGGATGCAATCCAAAATCCCTTGAAACCAGAGCTTTTTCACTGACTTCCACAAGTGCTAGGAAGATCCTCATTCTAAGCTGGATGTTACAGGAAAGAAGTTAATTTCTAGCATTATTGTATGCCGTGATGTACTTTCTTGGCCAAGGCCCAAAGTGCTCATTATGAAGTGTAACACCCTGCTTAATTCTTCCAGAAGCCAATCATAAGGCTACTATGAATTTTAATGAGCACTGAATCAAGACCCAGATGGTTTTTTAAGCCAAATTATCCTGTTCTTGGTTATTTTAAGATCTGTGTAGTGCCTTCTGGCCACTACATGTTAACTCCTCTGTTCCTGGCCCAGATTAAGGACACCCTTGGACCCCTCTTCTCCACCTCTAAGCACAGCTCTCCAGCTGTGCTGTAAAGACCCTCAGCTCCTCCTTCTGTGCCTTCAAAGGTCACAGATTTAGAAGACTCAAGGGTTGATGCAGGTGGGGTTTAAAAGGTAGCCACAACACTTAGAAGGGAACCAAGTCAAAAAACTAGGTGGCCACCAATAAGGTAACGCTTGCCCTGCAGACAGTCGAATTGAACCAGTTCTCAGGGACAATCAATTGAGCTCAGAGCCATTAAGTTGACATTATCAGTTTATGGAGTCTCTGTCTCTGGTGAAGTTGCTGAGTACATTTGCTTTCTAGTTTGCAATGCCATGTTTCATTTTAACAACTAAACCATCTTGTCTATATACTCTCTCCATGCCGTATCAGCAGGAGACCTGCTCCTGGCCAGGGGATGCTGCTGCAGTGCCTCTGTTGGGTCCACACCAAAAATGACACTACTCAAAGCCACAGTTTGGCTATGCTGATTCTTCAGAGATTACCTTCCACATCTACCACAAACCACTACCACCTTATTCTTTCCTTTGACTAAACTTGGGGGTTCTGGGGGCAAGTTCTGGGTGGTCGGTTGGTTGTTTTCACAGATGGGGTAAGAGGAGAGGAAAGGAAGAAGAACACAAAAGGAAAAAGGTTCTACTACCTGGTCCCCAAGTATACAGGATCTTTTCTTACTGCAACAGCTCTCATTCCAGTGTCCCAATGCCTCTGTTCTTCATTAAATCCCCTTTATATACTCATAGAATCACAGAAATCACAGAATAGTTTGGGTTGGAAGGGAGCTTAAAGATCATGCAGTTCCAACCCCCTTCCATGCGCAGGGAATCTTCCAATAGACCAGGCTCCTCCAAGCCCCATCCAGCCTCACTTGTATGGTTTCTTCTTTTTGCATTCTGGGACTACTTCCACCCCACTCTCCCCCCAACCTTGTCTGGTAAACAGATGGATGTCACAGAAATGAAAAGCATGAAATGGAAGGAGTAACCAAAACTGAAATGCAGCATTATGCAAGGCAGCTATGGAGAAGAAACAATGTTATGTCTCTGGCTGTTATTCAGTCAAGAGTGGTTAATGAGTTTACAATATTTAACCCCCTCCCCAGAATGGGCATCACAGCTTGAGGAATGCAGACAGAGCTCCGAGATGATCAGAAATGATGAGTAGGAAGGAAATAAGGAAGCAAAAGATGGTTTAATGCCCTTTCTTGCCTCTAGATGCATGACACATAGTACAGCTGCCCTAAGTCTGGGTCTGAAATATGTATTTTTAATTCACTGAAAACACCCTGACTGAGCAGCAGGAATGCAAGTGACACACAGAACTTGCTGTCATTCGCTAAAGCAGAGAAGGAGCTCAGTCTCTGTGCTGGGATTGCCAAGTCCAGCAAGAACATCCAGCTCAGGAACTCAGACAGCTCTGCCTTTGGAAGTGGTCCAAGGAGCGTGTGCTTTAACAGGCACTGGTCTCTTTTCACTTGAACCACATTTGAACTTCTTAGCAGTGAAAAATCATTCTGCCCTGTTCCTATTCCTCTGAGCAACTGCACACAGGCCCCTCTTATTACTACTACATTAGTGTAATTTTGTCTCCGACATTCCCCCCGAGAGGAATTACTCATGTCCTGCTATTATTTATTTTACTGGTAAGAGCCTAGGTTTTAGAAGTAGTTTTAATTAAATACCAGTCCTCCTCCCCCTCAATTAGGATCACCTTTATCTAGGTTGCTGTGCATTCTCCAGCAGCAACACTTGTTTCCTCTTATTTATCCCTCCTTCCATGTTTCTCTCTGGAACTGGAGAAAGCCCCCTCTACCACCAAATCCTATTAGCCGAAATACAAGGTTTTATTGGATATAAAGAACCATCCCATGAAAGATAACCTGACATTTAACACTGATTATGCAGAATTCCATTTTAAAACTATGTCAAGTGGCACTGCCAAAAGCAGCAGCAGCTTCCATAGCCCCCACAAAGCCACAGGCTGCTGTGCTGGCCTGTCCACCAGTCTACAGCACGTGGCTACTACTGTCCCTTTCCAGTTTCCCTGCTCCTCTGGGCCCTTTCTTGCACTTCCCTTGCTCCTCTACCCTCTCATGTTGTGGTTTTCTTTGGGAGTTTGAAGTGCAGCATGTCCACCCTATGGATAAACACCTCTTCAAAGTCTTTGCTGTCCCTGGATAATGAATTGGATCACAATGTATTCCAGACTTTGGTACACAGGATTCTTGGAAGCTGCCCTAGATTAATGATTTAAGAGTTATTCATTCATGCTCCCCAAGTGACAGAGGCAAAACTGATGACTCCTGACTGGGAAGCTGGCAAGAATATCCTCAACTATTTCTACAGAGTGGAATCAAGCTGCAGTGACTACATCCAAAAGCATGAGCTGATCCAGCGCCTGGCAGCACCAGCTGCGGAGACAGCACAACGTTACACAACCACTGCTGGCACCAAGGCCCTCCTGGCCAGCAGCCCCTGCCTCAACATTGGGCACAGGTGCCCTTCCCCAGGCAACCTCATCCAGCCATTCTGCAGCCTGCCCAGAGCACAATTTCCTTCCAGGCACTCCTCAGTTCCCACCTTCTCTAGGGAAAAGAAGAGGCAACAAAGTATTTTGATTTCACTCCTCACAGTCTTGACAAAAGTTTACTGACTACGGTTACTTCCCTAACCAGGTGATTTTGTTTTATGAGCACATATTACTCCTTTTCCAAGAGCAAAATGGAACTGCATACAAGTATTAGCACCATTAGTGTGCAAAGTGTGGATGTGGAGAAAGTGTGGATGCTCTGCCCTGCACTTCTGGGCTCAGCAAATGTCTTCCCTCCATGGCTCTGGCAGCTCTGCCAAATCAGTGCTCTGCTGTACTTCTATCAAGGACTATAATTTATACCCCACAACCTAAGCACACATTTCTCAGTCTGGTGGGTTCCCAATGAGGAAGAGATTCAGTATAAGGAAGGGATGCTGATGATCAAACATTTTTTAGGTGTTACCACATTTTTTCAGAGCCATTTCTGTACTTTCAAGGTATTTTTTCCTACCGTAAATACGCTTTTCCTGCAGCTAGGACAAACTCTCTACTACTTTCTGGCCTCTCAACCAATAGTTTTCAACAGCAATAAACTGGTTGTTCAGGTGTCATTCAAATTTAAAAAAAAATCTTATCTCCTTGTTTTTGCCTTCAACAGCATTTCTTCAAACCATGCCAATTAAAAACCTTTCAGTCCAAGTTCCCAAGGCAGGAACCATCTTCATTTTGCCTCCTTCAGAACAACAAATAATCTACCAATGTTGAAACCCACTAAATTAATAAACAATAAGCTGATGTCTATTTACTAAATTTTACTTTCATTCACCTATTGTTCTTTCAACACCCATTATTCTGCTACTTAAATATATGTTTTAGAGGCACAGTCCATGGCATTTATTCACCACTAGAACACAGGCAGGCACAAGACAGTGTTAAAAACATTCTCCCTCACCCATTTTTATGGCTTCAGACCTCAGAAAATTAGCTCTTACTAGCTGATTTTTCAGCCTAAAAAGGGAGTACCAGAGACATAATACATTTATCTGAGTTCAGCTTGGGAAGGTAACAAAAATGCAGAAGTCATCTCAGTTTTAGTATTCAGAATGCTGAACCCTGTTGCCCCATCTACCTCCCACAAAAGCAGGCTTACCTTAAAAAAAGATCCCGGAGAAATACTTTTGGAGTGAATTCAGTCCCTTCTTCCTTCTGACTGCAGGTTGCTGCTTGCCTTACACACGGGAAACATCCCTTGCTTCAGGCAAAAATTCTCAGCAATTTAGTCTTAAAGCTTCTGCAGAAAACTCCTCATGCACATGCAAACCCCCCGGCTCCAGCTGCTTCCTCAGCAGCACTGCCCCGTGCCAGGTGCTGGGCAGTGATCCCAGTGCTCCCACCCCTGTTCCTGGCAGGCAGTACAGGTGGTAGCACAACTCGGGGAAGGTAATACAGCCTCACAGCCATCAATTCCATTGAAATCTCGCAGTTCCAGCTCAGGAGATCTCATTGCAGACACATAGCCCTGTCAGGATGCTGGGATGCAGTGAGTCAATGTTTTCTGGGACCTTTTTTTATCGTGGGCTGATGCTGTGAGCTCAGCAAAGAGGATGGCACAGTGCCTTGAGTGGCATTTTGCACAAAAGGCAAGAGCAAGATACTAATCAAAATTCTGGTGTGTAGAGACTCCATGCATTTTCCCCTCAACCAAGCCTAGAAATCACAGGCTTATCATCACACTGGGGTGGGGACAGAGCTACAGACATAACAGAGCCTCACACTTCAAATATCTGTGATTAAAGACTCTCATGCCCTGTAAACTGCAGGCCATGAGTGGCAAATACAGTGTTATTCCATCACAGACTTCCTTCTCCATGTGGGGAACATTGCCATGTCCCTTTGTGGATGTCAGGACTCTGGGCATTGTGCTGGTCTTGCATAACTTGCCTGGGTCCATGTCATGCAATTTCAAAAAAATGCAAAAGCTAATACAAAGTTGACACTTCTGCAGGCTAGGTTTCAGCAACAGTTCTCCTGGCACCCTGAGAAGGAAGGTAAACTGTCTTAAGGCTTCAGACTTCATAGGCATGTAAATGAGGATAGATTTATTAAGCTGATTGAAACAGCTCATACTGGCTGAAACTCTGCAGCTGTAACCATTATGTTCCTGATCCTTGAGTCCCAAATGCAACCCATCAGAATCCAACACTGTAAGCAAGACAGCAAGTACCATGGCCTCTCCCCACTGCAGTCAGTTTAGAAATCAACACCAGCAGGGCTGCCAGGGAGGCAATTAGGTATTTTCCATAGGTATCCTGATAAAGAAGCCAGTTATTTACAGCTTCCTGGCATGTCAGTTATTTTAGTATTTCCTACACAACATCCAGAAAAAAGAAGCACATTTTTTTTCCCCCAGATAAAGGTGTTGTATCCAAGAGCCAATTCATTTTTCTTGCTCTTGGAGCTGGCTTCTATTTTCCTCACCTGGATAACCACAAGCACATTTTTGTGAACATTAGGTAACAAGAAAGCCTCCTGCTAATTCTTCCTCATCAGCGCCTGGGGAAAAATCTGAGCTGTTTGGTGAAAGCTAAAAAAACAAACAGAATAGATGGGAGGGGGAAGAGAAGGGGAGTGAGAAATAATTCAGGAGTGAGTCAGTCATGCTCCTCCTGCTTAGTCACCTGTAGTTCTGCTCTCCAGACACACTGGAGATTGGGAATAAGATGCCTGCCTGCCTTCCACCTACCTCCTCCTGACAAGGACTTGGAAAAAGAGATAAGGCAGAATTTGGAGAACCAGTCACTAGAGATGTTGATTTTCCAGAGTAACAGAGCTACCAGTAGCCCCTTTGTTTGTTTCCCACCTCCTTCTGTTTCCCCTGCACTATTTTGGAGTTAAATCATCTTGATTCAACCTGTTCATCTTCTAGTTTGAGTTCCTCTGATGGTGCCCTGCAGTTTTGACTTCGTAGGGGGTTGCCATGGAGAAGAGGGTGATGTCATTGACACAAAAAGCACGGAACTTACAAATACAACAGGAACGGAGCTATTTATAAGAGCTGCTTCTCTTCCCCCACTCTTTGCTGGGGTGGGTGGAGGCAAAGGCAGCAGCTTCATTCTTGATGTTTCTGTCAACAAGTCTCAGAAATGAATTTTCTTGTCAGAAAATATCCCAAGCCCGTAAAATTACTGAATGCTGTCAGCTTTTGGACTTCATTCATTAGAGCTAGATTTATCTTTCCAGCTCCTCACTGGGTTTGAGGTTAAATAACACTCATGTTTGTAGAGTAACTTCTACCCTGAAAGTCTCTGCAGCATTACTGAGATACAACCACTTCTGGAAGGAAAGACATGTCACAAAAAGAGAGGAGACAGAGACCCTGGTTTATGTAAAGGCTTCATACTGCTTATAATCACTCAGTAATAACTCATGGAATCACAGTACAGCCTGAGCTGGAAGGGACCCCCGAGGATCCTGTGACTGTTGGTTTGGCCTTGGCTATGCAGGGTGCCATTGCACATCAACACAACTCTCACAGAATGTAAAAATTGCAAAACACAGAGGAGAGAGAAGGGAAGATTAAAAACTTATAGAGGAACAAAAATAATAAATTTAAAACGCATTTGGAATAAGAGGGTGGTTTAAGAACAGGACAAGCTGATGCTAGTGCAGGAAGGGTGATTTGTTTTCTTTAAATAATAGAATTATTAAGGTTGGAAAAGATCTCTAAGAGTCCACCCAGCACTGCCAAGTTCACCACTAAACCCAGTCCCCAAGTGCCACCTCTATACATTATTTCAATCCTGCTGGGGACACTGACTCAATCACTTCTTATTGAGGAGTGCCCCAAAGTCCCATAAAGGATTCTTCTGAGGTTCTTCTCAGCCCTTTTTGTTGCTTATTTATTTATAGAAGCATTTTTATACTCTCTGTCACAGCAGTACACAGATTAAGTTTTAGTTGGGCTTTGACCCTTTTAATTTTGTCCCTGCATAACCTCACAACATCCTTATAAGCTGTCCTGAATTGCTTGCCCCTTCTAGTTCACTCTGGAAAAAACAAAAATCCTAGTTTATTCTGTGAAATCATTTTATCTGCTGGCACAAGCTCAACCTTACACATCTGATAATGTACCAGTTATCACGTGCATCTTTCTCCTCTGAGGTTTTCTTAATCTTTCTATTGAACACAGACCCCAGGCTGGAAAAGTCTCAGATACATATATTCTGAGTTCACTTATCTGATAAATTTTAGGACATTTCCCAATTACCTCAGAGTTACGATTTTAAATCTACAAATCACATACCTTTGAAGACCAGCAGATGAGTACTCCTCACTTTTCCTTAAGCTTCCTTAAAATGATCTCTTCAGATGTTAAGTGAGCAAATAGAGTTTCAGAGCTCACAAGGGACTTGTAAGTGCCTGCAGGTGTACCTTAAAAAGCAATTAGGTTCTGTAAAATCATTGGTCACTCCACAGCCACTAAGGAGGTAACATGGACCACCTGTATTTCACAGATGTAGGCAATGATCTCCATGAGCCCTTAGGAACAGAGGAATCAACTCCAGCTACAACTTCTAGAACTTAAGAAGAAGAATATGTCTCACACCTGCAGGGTTTGCCCCACCCACAGGTTAATCACATTTGATCAGCGTCCATTTTTTACCTTTAGCATTTTTGGGTGCTCAGTGATTTCCTGCAAATATTTCTAGACCCCTTTCCACTTAACAGAGGGGAGACATGAACATTAACAATTTGATTCTTTCAGTTTCTGAATGAAAGCAACTGAAGCCGGCAGATATCTTCCAGACATCCCTCTTGTATCTCTGGTCAACTTTGTTCTCAAGCAACCTGGTACAAACACAATCCATCAAATTTCTATTTTCCTTTGTGCACTTTTATTTATGTAATAGCATTAAAATTTGCCATAGCCCAGATTCCATCACTTTAGTGATGTATTTTTTAGTGATAACCTCACTAGGACTTTTACATCTGGCTGTCACACAATTTCATTCTACCCTCTACCTGGTGTGGAACATTTTGTCGTCTCAAGATTTATAGATGCCTCTTTTCCCTCGGAAAATATTAAGACAATTTTCATCTCCAAATATCCTGTAAGCAGGGCTGGTGTGTCTCCTGCTTCATGACAAGTCTATGACAATCCCAGCCTACAAGGTCACAGAGCATCTGTGTGTTACACAAGGATTCAAAAAGTGATGCTTAGGAAAAACTTGTTTAAGGTTGGAGGTGGAGTTACTTGAACAGACAACAGGGATATCCAAAGAGCTCCGTGACCTCCTGTTACGTGTTGGTGCAATCAGCTCATGGGATAGGGGAGGCAGACACTAACCTGTGCAGCAGAGAGGCAGAGAGGCAGAGTTCCATCCAAGCAGAAGTGGGAACAAACATCACAAGAGGTGACTGGTCATTCTTGTTACACGTGCTCACTCATCTTCATTTCTCCATAATTATTTGTGTTTATTATGGAGAAATTTATAATGTCATTGCTGTTTCTTATTTTACAGTACTGGGGGGCAGTTTTGTGTTGTCTCGAATGAACACGAAGAGTAACTGATCAAGGGCAGTCTTATTAGATGGAGAAGGATTAGCACACTTTTTGCTCAGAAAGAAAACATGCCAAGTCAACAAATAAGTAATAGTGGAGTATTGCAGCTTTGATTTAGACCTCATTTAAGTAAAGACAAATAGGTTCACTTACATATTTTAAAGACCTGAAGAACAGATTTCCTTTACTGAACTTCTGCTGAGAGCTCTTATTTCTGTGTTCAGCCTGTTCTCAAAAGCTTTCTGTGTGAATTAGACACAGTGAAGTTGTTCTGTACTGACTACAAACACATCTTGTCTGAGAAGTCCTTGGGATGACTGATACTTTGTTAGGAGCCTTCTCTTCCTAATCTACCTGGTATTTAGCTCAGCGCTGCAGGATATAAGCTGAAAAAGTTGCAAGTGAGAGGACAGCAAGTGAGATTCCCCAGGTTTTGTCTAAAAGGCAGTTAGAGGATCAGCAAAAGCAAACAAATTTCAGCTGAAGAAAAGAACAAACATCCCATCTTTTTAGAGCTGAAGTGAGCTATGCATTGGACTCTGGGTGCTCTACCAGTGATCGTGGCTCTAAACTCTGGTTAGAGATAGATCATTGTTTATCTGCTAGCTCAACAGACGCCTAATCAATGTACTACAAGAAGCATTATTTAAGGCATTAATGGACCAAAATAAATTCTTCAGCAGCAATTTACATTCGATATTAAAGCTGGTCTACCAGGGCATTTAGGTCCTATTCCTGAATTAGAATAATATATAACCCTCTCAGAGGATGTGTTAAAAAAAGGCACTATGAATCTGTGAGAGGAAAAAGAAGACAGGCCGAAGTGAGAAGAATAGTGATGGAATATGCAGAAAAAAAGCACGGAAGAAGGTGGCTTGAAGCAATATGGAAAAGAGAAAACTAAGTTCCACCACAAAATCTGGAGACAACACGAAAGGGGAGAACCAAGCAGAACCATGGCTGGAGAATTTAACCAAATAAAAAACACAGCCAGTTTGCCTTCTTAGGGAGAAGAAATTACTAATGATGCAGTCGTCTACTCTCTCTTTCATGTGTGGGAGAAGCTGCAAGTAAATTCCAAGTCTGAGAAGTTTCCCTACACTTCAAGTACATAGTACCACCTTGGGTTTGAATCCTGTAAATTTTGTTGTCTTGAATAAAATGAAGCCTTTGTATTGGTTTCAATAATGCAGTATATAAAAGGTTAACACATATAGCTATCCACAAAATCTCCCACAAAAGCCTACCAACACTTCACTTAGGGCAAATTGAGACTTCAGGGGTGCTCAAATCCAGTCAGGAACTCCAGCCCTTGCAAAAGTAAACAAAACTCTTTCCTTAAGAAACATAAAGGTTTATGTGCACAGCTTTTCCACTTGTGACTTTATCTACTTCTTCTTACGACAACTTTCTACGAGAGCACATTCCAAGTAGAATCATTCAAGTTGTATTTAAGTGTCCAGGAATTCCCATGTGTTTATGAAAGCTGCCACCAAATGAGGGGCTTTTGCATCCAGCAGCCACAAAATATTCCCCGTCATGCAGCACCACTCCTGCATGGATTCTATATAAAGTCTTTTGAAACCATTTGATAGCAATATTAAATATGACACTCGCTACCAAAACACAACTTTATTGATTAAACACTAATTAAAAGACCAACTGAATGCAGGACAAAGACATCTCAAAGAGTGCGGCACAAGTTAGGTGTTAAATTTTTAAGGAGCTGTACAAGGAGGGAAGGCAGCAGTTAAGACAAACAATTTTCTCTCGCAAACTGCTCAGACACAGAAAGGTTCATGTAGAGGCTTAGGAGGTCTTCCATGCACTCATGCAATAGAAACATTCTTGAATAAGTCCCATGTGGAGTATTGCAGAAATGGCTCCAATCACTCTCATATTTACATTTGAAAACATAAGAAAGCAACAACAAATTCTTCTCTAGAATACAAAACATGTTTGTCTTTTATGAAGTCACTGGAAGTTCACCAGGAGGAAAGTTTCTCCCACAGCAGCTAAGGTCAACAAAAGTCGTTCTTTGAAAGAGCTGTCAAACATTTCACTGATTTCCTCTCTCAACTCCCTCAGCAGAGGTACTGTGGACTTACCATCTGCATTCAGAATTCTCTCAAAAAGTTTACTCCAGAAATCACTGTCAGGGGTCCTAAAACAAATAGAACAGTGCTCAGTGGAACAGTACACACACACACACAGCATGTCTATCAAGGTCTCCATTTATATTCAGCACTAAACATCCTGGGAGAACCACACCTGAAATAATAATTTCACTCATATGAGTAAATATAAAGGAAAAATTAGGAATATATTGTTCATTTTATATATATGGACCCCATTCTCATTCTCCAGTTTCTGGATACTAACTACACAGGTCTAAACCAACTGTTTGTACAGTTACCTCTTCTAGTATACCTGACCACTACCACCATTCACACTAAGCCATGGCAGTTTTAGTTTAAAGGAATTATCAAGAACATTTTTGAACCCAACAACTTGGGTAACTCCTTTCATGAATAAAGGGCAGAGGTAAATCTTATTTAACTACTTGCAAGCTAAGTTAACGGGGCAATATTAAAGGAAAGCTGAGAGAAAAAAAAATAGAAAAAGGCGGTTTAGAGCTAGTTTTGCTTCCTTTTTTCCCTGCCTTCCATCTGCCAGAGTTCTGTATAGATAACATTTTGGAGACAATTAATAGTAATAAATCCCCTCTCTCCCAGATGTACACACACAACACGAACAAAAAGGTTAAGTGACTCATTTAAGTCTCAGAAAACTGATATTAGAGCTAATTCTTTGTTCTTCAGTCTTGCACTGCTACTGACTACTGAAGCAGTTTTCTCCCTTGAGCTAGGAGTTACAGTGGCTTTGAAACAAATTATCTGCCTCTGCTTTATCTAAGTGACTCACAAAACAGCAGCAGCCAGTCTCAGAATGAATCCAGCCTGTACTATTACACTGGTAACTCTTATATTTGCTAAAATAATTAAGTCAATGCAGAACCTAACCAAGAAAAAATATGCAAGACTTGAGTCCATTTTCTTGGTGGGATTATATGAGCAAGAGGTGTAGCAGAGGAGATGAAATGTTGCTAAGGGGGTGTAAGGAGTTCTGAGTGACAAAAATAGTCCTAAAAATTCAAACGCAGCTTCTATATCCTGCCTCACATAAACCTGCACAGATTAAGTTTCCTAAAATAATACAGTGAAAACAGAAAAAAATCACCATATCCATTCTTTAAGAATGGTAAATCCCCTCCCCTGAAAAATAGGCTGTAAGCATTATACTCAGAGATGAAAAAAACAACTTGATCAGAATTTACATTCTACCTTCCCCTAAATCTCTACCACAATGCTTCAGTGTTTTCCATTCATTCTGTCACTTTTTACATGGGTTCTGTTTTATTGAGGGCCACTGACCTTGGAAGAATAATTTTGCTCTCTACCCTGCAATTCCCCACTGCTTTGGTATTTTGTTGAACTGGTAATAAAATCAGTAGCTCTTCCAGTCATTCTGCTGTATTTACATTTGTTTAATACTTAAAAATAATTAAGTCCTTTTTAAAAAGCTTTCTTAAGATAAGAGGGTCATGGTTGTATTTAACACCAGTCAACTTTCTAGTAAGAAGCCTTCTTTCTACTTGTCAATACCTGAATCCTCAGAGACTTTTTTGAGGAAGGTTATTCTGTCAATACAATCCTTGAAAAAAAAAAACCAAAAAAGCAAAACAAACCCCCAAACTCAATGAACCCCAAAAAAAAAAAAAAAAAAATTTCCAAGTCACTTAGAGAACTTTGAACAGAAAGGACAGAAGTAATGTCATCTTTACAAAAGCAGAAATACTAAAAGCAACAGGAAGAAGAATCCTGTGTCTTCATGGGTGTTAAAAGTGTCACCAGCACATGTGGCTGTATGCAAAAGATGAAGAGCAAGATCGATCTCCATCAGCTGACTCTTCTCCCAGGGGATATTTAATTGTGGAGCCTCTTCTGGTGGCTGAAGGTTCCCTGCAGCAGTGAATTTACTTGTCAGAGTACTTGAAAGCTTCAAACTGACTAGAGGAAGTGTCATCAGTCAATAAGATCCAGACACACTAAAAGATCCATGTGTGAATGGAAACAGATTCAATGCAAATTCCTTATTCCCACATAAAGAAATGCGTCATTTACACTGTTGATGTAAGACTTCAGTACAATGTGTAACTAAAGCACCTATGCAGACATTTCTTGGAATAACTGATATTGAAAAAGAAGTATAGATGATGAATGATACGTCTATAACACTTTACGAAGCAAAGCAGAAGAGAGGGTGGAAAATAGGAATTTCTTATTTGTAGTCTGAACTCCCAAATTATGAAGTGATGCACACAGGTGAGCAAGAAGCCATTACAGCCTAGTTCCAGCTCCACAGAACTCATGCCCAGGTTTTACCTTCTTCCTGCTGTGGCTCCTTTAGCCCTTCACAGGTCTCACTCCTCAAGTCCCCCTCCAAGGTCTACCTCAACCCAAAATCCTAATTTTTTCAATCCAGCATCCCCAGCTTTGACTACAATTCCTTTCCAATTAACCCCTCCCCTCCAAACTCCACTGAGAGACAGCCAGCCCTATACTTCCCAACTCAGATTTACAATTCCTCCTGCTCCAGTTATCCAGACAGTTACTGCTTTTCCCATATCCACATCCTGATCAGGTCCCTAACACCATGTCCCAGCCTACTCAACTCAGGCCTTATGTGGCTTCATCTGTGGCAGCTCAATTTATTCTCTTGCAGAATTAAAGGAACGATATCCTAGTAGAAAACCAGATATATACTCAGTAAAGGAAAAAAACACATTTTTTCCTCTGTACACAGCTTAAGAAGATGGGTTTTTTTCCAAAGGCTGAATACAACAAACTGAGAGATGTAAGCAGTGCAGGTTGCTAGGGAACTGGACAACTCCCATGCCAGTAGGAGGTTTTCTTAAAGCAATGGTCCTAGGAGTGATCCACGATCCTGAATCAGATACCTGTTCAGTAATTCCTGTCATGAGTGCAGAGTTCTGGAAAATCCTTATGAAATGCCAAGGCAAAAAAATCTGCAGTATGTGCCTACCAAAATGAACAAGTGTTCAGTCTAAGAACAAACAAAGGGCACAGGAAGGCAGAGTAGACTTACAGCCTAAACATGCAGCTAAAAGAGAGCAGTAGAATTTAATACCTGAGACAAACAGCAGCTTCCAAAAAGCAGCTGTTTGCACACTTGCATCTTAGATGACAGTTTTAAATTATTTTCTTTTCTGTGCATATGTACTGTTTCTACAACTGTTACATCCTACCATCAGTGTCTTAGTAGAATGAAAATAAAAAGCAGAAAGCCAAACTAACCCATTTCTGAAGCAACATGCTCATGTGATCTTTGCCCCCCTCACCACCCACCCACTTACAAACTTCTCCAAGCTTGATCTATAAGGTGCAGTGAGACTAAGTCAGTCTCATCTGAAAGGATGGAAAAAGCAAAATCATCTCAACTGGCCTATTCATATTCAGCTTAAAACTGTCTCCTACACAGCACAGAGGCTACCAGTGAACAAGTCCAACAACTTCACAATTTCAGTCCCCACAAAACTAACACTTTTTGGCAAAAACAGCCCCAAGATGTATGTTGTAAGCTCTGAAGATAGTACAACTTAAAGAAAATGAAGTTAGATGTCTCTTCTTTCCCAGCAGCCCCCTCTGCAAAAGGACTTACTCTGATAAGTTTTGGCTGATTTTCCACATGGAATTCTCCTGATAGACCTGGATATGATCCCCAAACAACATCAAATGGACTACATCTGCAATGCCAACCAAGTCTACCTGTAAATCACAACAAACATCACAAAGTTCAATGTCCATCACTTCCTGCTCTTATTGCTTTCACACATTTAAGTCTGAGCCATCTTTACACCAGAATCTTCCAGAGACCTGTTAAGCGAGAAAACTTCAAAAGGTAAAATTCTGTTTTCATTGTAGGTTTCTAAATAAATATACTAGTTACAATCACTGAACAGCACTGCTAATCCTTTCACTTAATGCCAAAGATTCCATCAGATGCAAAATTCTCTTTATTCAGTATTTATTGATCAGAGCACTGATCACTGATTTATTTCCAAAGCACTTGTAAATTTTAACCTAAAGAAATGGGTTTTGTAAAGAAAACACAGACATTAAGATGTCCTACTAAGTAGAGACTCACCTGATAAGGAAGAGAACTTTCTGCCAGAAGCTGCTGTCCATGAGGGGTCTGAGCTGTGGGGAAGTTGTAGGGCAAGCTGACTTGAGGCAGTACCCTCAAATCCAGACTGTGAGAGAAATCCACAATCTTCAGTGCATTTGGCACCTCCTCATGAGAAAACGCATCGCAGATCCTGAGCAAAGGAAGCACATGAGGCAGAAGACGATCCAACAAACTTTTTCTTTTTTTTAGAATTAAAATTAACAGCACAGTGAAGGTGAATCTTAGCCATGTCAATGCTCCCCTCTGATGGCTGCTGTCAGAACTACTGCTGCAAGGGCTGCCCTGGATGGCAAGGGCTCACAGCAGGGAGCTTAGGAATGATACTGCTGTCTCCACAGTAAGCCATATGAAACACTAAAGGGTTGAGGATGATGCTATTTTCATGTTTGTAACAGTTATCTGAAACACAGTTTGTGGACTGTGGGAATAGTGTGATGCCTTTTCACTGGTCCTGAAATCATGAGCCAGACACAGGTGATAAAAAGGGGTTACCTTTATAAGGATCTTTATGGTGCACAACATGGCAGATGAAAAGTGCTGAAGATGCACACGTAACATAAAGGGGATACAATTTTAATATGTTTAGCAAATTAACATAACTAACAAGAATCCCCAATTAGAGTTATAGGTGATGAGGTAATTCCCCCTGGTTCTACCCTTCTCTAACCCCCCCACCCCTGCTTGGATAGGAACTAATCTTTGTTTATGAAAAGGTGTCTCGAGGAGCTGATTTTCAACCTTGGCTCTCAGAGAGCCTAAGCTTGGACCCCGGGGCTTGAAGCTGCTGGGGAATTTATTTTGTTGTTCTGTTTAATAGAGTAGGTAAAATGCTAGCTAAGAATACAACAATAGGCTACAGAACTACAAATATATATATGTAAAGAATATAGAGAATAGATAAAAGCAAAAAGGCAAAAAAATCAGTTTGGCATCAGTGTAATGTTTTGCACTTCTTCCTCTCCTTCTAAATCTCAGAATACTTGATACAAAAAATAATTAAGCTTGATAATACTTTTACAAACTTTTCCTAGTCTACAGGTGAGGGAGGACAAACAGGAAGGGCAGGGAGGATTATCTCTATTGACGACTGCCAAGCCAACAATATCCACATATCACAGCTCTCACTACTATTCTTCCATACTTGTATGTTGTGAGCTTATTTTGTAATTTATACTATGCACTTTTCCTTTTGCTATTTGAAAAACCCCAAGCCATTACCACCCTAACTTTTGGCAGTTGTTTGTTGTGTATTTGTCACAGAGAAATCTAGCAGGAGATACCCAAGTCCATCAAGCCACTGTTAGATCAGTGACTTCCAAAATAGGATGCAGCACCCTAAGGGATGTGCAAGACAACCCATTGCAGGATGTGAAGAAAATATTAGAACTTGCATAGTACAGGTATGTAATTTATAAATAGTTATATAAGTAAGTTATTAATAAAATAATCACAAAGAAATTATAAGTAAAATATATTGTGAGTACATGTTAGATGACTGTAGGCTCAAAGTAAATTTAAATTTAATAGCTATTTTTAACATATTGGTGATAACTAAGAACAGCCCCAGTGAATTTATGTAACAGAATTATATCTGATTCATTAGACATTCTGGTTACTGGCTTCCCACTGATGCCTGAAGTTTTTAGCTTTTATGTATTCTTCATGTATTTGTAGCTTTGTAGACTGTTAAATGCCTCAGTGTAACTTCTAGTACTTTCTTCCCACAGTGAACAGGTGCTTATTGACACATTCCTAGAATTTGGTTATGTCTTGCCTGTTACTTCTCCAAGGACATTTTATTTTGTACAACGTAATCACAGGCATAATAAAGGTAAGGTAGAAGGGCAGAACCCAGGTGGGAAATTACCTAACCAACTGCTCCTCTGGACAATATTGGCCAGATATTCTAATTGCCCGATCTTATCAATTGTAAGGATCTAATTTGGGGCACTGTTTTTCACCATATTTTGCACCTGAAGCCTTTCATGTAAAGGTTTGCTTTTATATTATCATTCTAACATGGTCTGGAAAAGTTTGTGTTCTATTTCCAGGCATCACCACACTTAGTTCACAGACCACATTCTAAGGGATGCGTGACTTAGTTAACATAATATGGGAAAGACCTTAAAGAAGAAAATTAGGTCTATGCATCAAGGTACAGGCTGGACTGCAGAGGAAGCTGAACGCTTTGTTTAAGGGTATCTGGATATTGCAGTCCCAGCTGTTGTATGTCTTCTAATTTCCTGGGTTTCAGATATGTATAGGTGAAGGCAAGTTCCAAACCATATTGAGTTAGCGGTTCAGAACCTTGGTAAAGCAGAAACTTAAAAACACAGGCAATAGCAAAACTATTTTGTTGAGCATAAGTTTTACAACATCAATGTATACTATTTCTGCAGGAAGGTTTATTCCTAAATCAAGTGTTTTCGCTCTTATCAGAATCCACTGCAGCCTAAAAAACCTGGACTGCAAAATCAGTATCTGTTTTGCCAGCAGGCAGGTTCAGTACAAGAAGCACAGAAATGAACTTAAGGAATAGTGTAATTTTCTATAATGCAAAACTGTAAAGAATTACACAAGGAGAAGCTCAGCAATGCACCTTAGCATTGCTACCAAAGATTGCCTACAGGGTTTAAGACATAGCACCAGTGACGCTAGGACTTCACCATCCTCCAGAGCCACACAGCAGCTGGGGACCCCTACGAGAGCCAAGCACTGGAGAGCCCCTCCCAGAACTGGGAATTCCTACGGGTTCATCCACCCACAGGCAAAGAGGTTTCCGACTGTGCTGGGACAGGGCCCAGCTTGGAGAGGGTGTAATAAACAAGCTCACAGAACTTCCAGAGCAGGAACATCTGGGGTCAGCCTCCTCCTGGGTTCCTCCCAAAGCCTGGCCAGGGCTCAAGGAACAACCCAGGGAGTTGCCTTTGCTCCTACACCCCCAAAACCCAAGTGTGGCCTTATCTGGTTTCTAAATACAGGAAGATGAATACATGTTTCGACAATGAGTGGATACATAGAACATATTGCTAACGGTACTTTGTTAATGAGTTGATACAAATATACCATTTGGTTGGAAGGTTCATCTAGAGGTCAACTTTGGCCCAGGGCCTGTTTTTCAGGCCTCAGTACTTCAGTACCCCAGCTCAAGGGTAGAAGTTAGGGCAGCACGGGAGCTGTAGCTGAAATGACTGTTCAGTACCCTCCCATATTCATAGGAAGAGACAAACCTGTCTCCCAGAAACAACACCTCTGGCCTCAGATCTCCATGGACAATCTCTGCTTTGTGCAGCTTCTCTACCACATGCAAAAGGTCATGAACAACCAAGAAGAGGATTTCCTTTGTGATGAACTTACGGTCATGGAGAATATCCTGAAAAGAGAATATACATGTATCTCTGTACTTTTCTACCTTAGATTAGGTGAAATATTTATAGCACACCTTTTGTATCATTATTCATCTGTGCAGAGGTAACAGTCCCACCCTAAATTCAATATAATCAGATTTTGCCCATGATCAGCCCAGACAGAATTACAAGAACGGTAAACTATTAGGAAACATTATTATTCAACACTGGACAAAAGATCAGGAGAGGGAAGTTGAACTGGAGACTGAAATCACTATTGAATTTCAGTCCTATTTTGCATGCAACAATTTAAAATGCACTTACAAGACTTCAAGCGTGAATCATTCAACAAGACATTAAATGCTATAACCTTGCTACAGCTGACTGGAATGTATTGAAAGAGGTCAAGTTAAACAACAGCTTTAGATGCAAATCTTGCTGTAGAATAACATGTGGTTCTTGGCTCCAGTCCTTTATGACTCACAAAGACAGAAAATGTGAAAAATTGGTTCAAGATTGTCTCTGAGAAGCACATGATCTATGAATGAGAAACCAGACCCAACTGAGGCATTAGCAGACAGCTGTGATTTGTACACATATATAAAGACCAGAACATCTGTATTGCAGGATTAAACAGGAGCAGCTCTTCAGCAATGAGCATAACACCAACCCAGACTCACTACTGGCACCCAAGCAGGAGTTTGGACCCTCCAATTGTCCTTGGTTTGTCTGTACTCACCCTGACCGTGAAGCAATTTGTATCTCTGTGCACAGTGACACAGCCATCCTGGTACAGGTAACAGCTGCAATTCTCACTGAAGCTCTGGTCAAAGTCAGAATTCAAACGCTTCTGTAACTCAAGGGTGATATAAAAATCCCAAGGCACAGGCTGAGAATACACCTACAGGGTACATAAGAAGAACGTTTATTTTTGGAATAAAGTGAAAATTGCTCATCTTCATATTCTTCTCATCCTCTCTTTTTTCCCCTCCCACTTGACCAAGGAAGACATTTTTTGCCATCAGAAACTTTTAATTTAGATCAACAAATAGGAAGAGGACTTGAAGTAGCAAACTTCATGCATGGAATTCAGAAATTAGGAGTTTATATTAATGGATGAGATTTTACCATTTCACACTTCTTGTACAATAACCATAATGTGTGCTACCTTTATTGCAAATCCCTTTGCATCCCACTGGAAAATGCATCCAGCTGGAAAGGCAAAAAACATCTTGTATTCTTCATTGTTCCAGTATTCCATTTTGATGCAGTAAGTCTCATTTCCTGTGATGAAAGTTTACATTCATAAGCTGTCACAGCAAATAGCTGTTCTCAAGCCATTCCCCACCTGCACCACATAAAACTAAGAGGGTGAATATGAACCATAATTCAAACCCATCAGAACATAAACTCTGCACTGCAGAGGGTCTGGCACACCTACCCAGCTCAATGTCTTTCTCAACTTCCATATGAGGCAGAGCTCCAGTCTCCAAGTGAAAATGTGGAGAAGCAACCAGTGATGCTAGCACAGAACCTAAAAGCTTTTCACGCTGTTCAGGGCTCCACAGGAACTGAGTCACATCATCCCCTAAGAAAACAAACAACATGAAGAGATAAGCTAAAATTGTGTTAACTCTCTGCAACTTGGCTTTATCTGTCAATAAAAGTAACCTGGACACTGGGAGCTTTCGATCCACATTCCAATTTACTATTCATCTCTTAGCAAGTCAATTGATCTCTTTCCAATAGTTCTAGGAAGTCACTGTGACACTTGTCTTTATACACTCTTGCCTTACACACTCTTATAAGGAACTCTCAAGGATTCTACTGTAGCATAATGCAAAATGCATCTTTCACAAGAGACAAAGCTCTGAACTATTTCAGCAACAGCAGAATTCAAACTCATTCTGCAAACCAAAACTCCCTTTTTAAATCTATGCCCAGAGCAAGCGATCAGTTTGGGGCTTTTACGGAAATGTAGTCCTTTGATTACAGCAGAAGTTTTATGTAAGAAAAGGAAAACAAAGTCGGACTCCAACTCTGCTGGTCACTGCAATGTTAAGAATTTATTGGCTTTTATCTCCTGGAAGACATCTAAGATAATTCCCTGTAGGACTGGACTTATTTTCCTTCATAACAGAACATAAGGTCATTCAACAGATGAGTTGATCTGTAAAAAACCAAGGTAGCCTCCAGCATTTACTCTGCCTGATCATTTGAGATAAAACACAAGAACTAGATGGCCTCTACTGCCTTCTCCCAAATGCCATGGCTGTAATGAAGGAGAACATTTTAAACTTTCACAGTCCACAGGTAAGAACCAGAGTACCTACTGTTATACCCATACTTATTTGAAAAGCATTGCAGCAAGTACTACTCAGGAAGTGATTCTGTGAAAGTAGATCCAGGAAACGGTGTAGGCTGGAGGCTACAATGTGTTCCAAGCTTTTGCCATCACAAACCTAGGAAATTTACTGGCATATTTTGCAGGAATAAACTAACAGGCATCTGAAGTGATTTTTATTCTTTACACAATATTAAGAACTACTACATCCAGGGTGAGAGCTGCAGTTCAAGGGAGACGTGCAGAAATCAAGAAACAAAGCAACGAGAAAGATCCAAAGTTTAAGAAAGGATCATTAAAACATCTGAACAAAAGCTTTCTTTTTTTCTGAAGAGATTTTTCATCTTACTCTAAAGATTAGTACATATGACAAAAACAAGTCAAAGATGCATCCAAAATATTCTAGCTATTTCAGTGACATCACTTCTAATTGTATTTTCATTCCAGGTCCCAAGCATGCTTCATCATAAAATAGTCTGTGGGCACAGGAGAACATAATTCTCCAGAGCAGATACACTGCAAATTTTCAAATATGCAACTCTAAGCACCATAAACAAAAATAAAAGGAGTTAAAGTGTGTTAAACATCTTGAAAAACATCATTCAACACACATCTAATTCCACAAACCAGATTTTGACAGCTTTTTTGACCATTTCTGTTCTAACTGTAATCTAAATATTTAGAACAGAGAGAAACAAGGGCCTTTAACTAGAAGAAAAACCAAAGAAATTGACTATTTAAGTACCAGTACTGTTTTCCCTCAATAGGAATAAGGATACTGTGAAGTAGCACAACAGTTTAAAGCATAATTAAAAGTGCAGATTTAAACCAAAATTATGCAACTTGCACTAGACTCTAAATTTGTATTCATCTTTTTCAAAGTAGTAGCTTATAAGCACATCAGGAGACACAGTATGATTACAGAGGAAAAAATGAAGACAAACCAAAACAAAGCTGTCTTAGAAGTTATTGCTGCCATCCAGTCCAAATTTTTAATTTCGGAATCTGACCTCATTACTCACTCCTACAGACTGCCTGCTTTACTACCTTAAGTAACTTCTCTGTCACCTTAAATTGACATGCTTTGGATGCTGACAAGTATCCTGTACTGCACCTCACTGCTGCTTCAGACAAAGGAGACAAGTTCAGTCACAAGCCATAATAATGGGAAACACACAAAGCACAGTGGGATACAGGAAGGACAGAAAAACCCCCACGTTCAGTGACAGCTGCAAGTTGTTTGTTGTGAGTGAAATTCAGCTTAGTACTAACCAGTAACGTTTCCACCTCCAGAATCAGTAACCACTTCAGCAGGCAAGCTCTGAGCCAGCTCCAGTTTCTCAGTGATCTGCAGGTATTTAATAGCAGACATTTGTGTAACAGAGGAAAGAGAACCTCCTGAGACTGAAGAACCTGACGAGTGAGTATCTTCCAGGCTTGCTTCCATGATTGGGCTGTAAATAAAGCCATCAACTACTCAGACTTCCCAAAGATACAAGTTGTAGATAATGTCAAACCAGGCACTAGGAGAGGATACTGTTCACAGCCAGATTTAATTAACATGAAGAAATTCTTTCCCATCCCTAGCAGAAAGCCAGAAGTCGTGTCAAAGCTTCATTTCAGTTTTGATGATTGATTATACTCAGAATCTTAGTCTAGAGAATTTTTTTAATCTTCTCTTCCACCAAATCTGACTGCTACAACAGAAGACATACTGAATATTTATCATTCCTGTCGCTATAAAATTCCAGTGCTTTCAAAGTAGTGAAGGGTTGGGTGAGAAATAACTTCTCCTAATTATAATAAGCATGGTTTTCAAGGACTCTTCCAAGAAAAAAACACCATAATGGTATACATATTTACATACTAACAGTCAGCAAATCCAACTCAGCTCTAGACCAAGAAACTCCCATACAATAGATGTTTTTTCTTCACAATAATAAAAAAGTTGTTTGCTAGTTTTTTATTCTCTCCAGCTTTGTTACTCTGCAGAAGAACTAAACCACAAACACTAAACAAATTTTATACAGTCAAAATAAGTGCCTATGAGTATAAAAGAAACTGGTGATTCTGCTTTTCATGTTTGATGATGAAGACAGAATGCATTTATTAATTTCTCTGCAACTTATTTTGTTAAACAACCTTGTTGTTAAGTCCCACAGCAGTGGGCTCCCTATTACCTCTTAAATCTGGTCAAGGCAAAGTGGACCCTGAGCTAAAGAAATGGCTCTCTATGGCTCGCTCCAGTCTATTCTGGTCTTTTCAGAAAACTCCTTCTTTAGCAACACTAAAACAACAACCATGAAAGACATGCAGGATAAGGGGCTTAAGGTCCT
>VZRO01000994.1:0-145677 GCA_013397915.1 Daphoenositta chrysoptera
TTGCAAGAGTTGCAGTCTGTGAACTAGGCATTTGAGTTGCTTTTTTCAGGGTTTTAGTAGGCTTCTGCTTTTTGCCCTGGAGCAGTTTAATTTATCACTTTGCTCCTTTTGTTCCAGTGATTTTCCTTTTTGGACATGATCGAATTCGGCAGCAAGTAATGCCATTGCCTCAAGCCCTTTTTATATATACATTTTTTTTTTTAAATTTTTTTTTTTAACAATCAACCACCTTTTTAGTAACCAATAATCTTTTAGTAAACCAATTGCTTTTTATCACAAATTTTTTTATCAAGTCCTCCCCAGGAGTAGGGGATGACTAACAACTTAACCAAGGAAGAACAGCAGAACATTTTCTTTGCACTGGCCACCCAGGACAGGCACTTTCTTTTAAAGTTTTCCTATAGCCCCCACAGAGGAGGTTACATGATAAATACTTAGGTTTGCATAGGGACAACACCAGCCCCACAAGGCAGCAGATGTAGAATTGGCCTTAGGCCACAATAAACCGCAGGCTGGTGGCGGGGGAGGGTCCCCTCAAGATAAGGGATGCAGAATTGGACTGAAACCTGCCAGTTCCAACTCTGCAAAATAAGCCGCATATTAGTGGGGGAAGTCCCCACAAGATAGGAGTTGCAGGACTGAAACCTGCCAATTCCAGCTCTTCACAACAAAATACACAAAAGCATAGGGGCGTGGCTCCCTTGCAAATAGGAGGTTTTGGGCTCCTTTTGGGCCACGTAATAGGAGCTCTGTAGCTACCCAAAATGTTGGGGCGTGGCTCCCCTCCAAAACCCCACCTAACAGGAGCTATACAGCTCCGCACAAAGCAGGGGCATGGGTCCCCTCTAATCAGGAACCTCTCGGCTCCGCACAACACCACGAAACAGGAGATTTACAGCTCCGCACAAAGCGGGGGCGTGGGACCCCTCCAAAATCACAGGAGGGCCTCCCCACAAGACAGGAGTGGCAGAATTGGCTGCAGGACTGAAACCTGTCAATTCTGGATTTACACAACAAAACACACTAAAGGGAATTAAACTACAACCTCCACAACTTCTTCAGAGAAAAACTGCAGTAAAGTTTCTAAGCATGCAGAAGTAGAATATGCAAATTGCATGAGAGGAAACAATACTATTGTGAAAGGCACTTCGGGTCAGAGAATGATTATCCTGCCAACTACGCCAGTAAATGTTAAGATCCAATTATGATTAAGGTTCCTTGGAAATTCCTCTGCCCAAATTAAGGTGCAAACCAGACCATATGCCAGTGACAATAGTATAGGTTGTATTTGATAGTAAATATAAGAGAGAGAGAAAGAAAGAAAAGGAGAGAAAGAGAGAGAAGTAGAAGTGGGGGGGACAGAAAGAGAGCCACAGGGACAGAATACGGAAAGTATCACCACTCCGTGGATCCCAACAATGCTCCATTGATCCTCTCCAGCTGGTCTCTTGGTGGTGAAGGTCCCCCCAAAAGGCACAGAATCCGATGGGTATATATGCTCAGGCTGGGTGGGATGTCCGGGCATGTCCCCTGGGGGAGGGGGACAGTCCCTCACAGCCGGCTCTGGGCCTGTTGCATCCATGCAGTCCTGTGGTGCAAAGCCTCTCACCTGAGAGTCCCGTGGATGGGCTGGGGTTCCACAGCTGGGCCAGTTTGTGTAACCTGACTTCGGTGAGCTGTGTTCCTTCCCCCCACCCCAAGCTTGCCTGGATGGTAGCTGGAAGCCTATTGTGGATGCATGCACTTCTCTCAGCCTGAGGTGATGGAACAATGGGTTTCTCTTTATCTAATCAGCAGTTACAGTCTACAGTCCAAAGTTCTTCCAGGAGGTTTCTGTGGCTGTAGCTTCTTTAAAACTTTATAGCAATGTTTGAGGCATGAACTATTTTCAGTCTCTAACACTCTTGAAGGACGCTTTTGTGAGGATCTGGAGCAGGATCGAGCACAAAACACGTTCCAGGTCATCTAACTGTGATACAATGGAGGCAAGCTTTCTGTACATGCCTAGATACCCAGAAAACTTCAGCGAAAGGCAAGTTTGGCAGCACCATGTCAGGAAGTAATTCCAGTTGGGCACTCCATTCCATAGCTGAGACCCAACGGCTTTTGAGGCTCTGAATCCAAGAAAATATGCTATTTCACTGTATATTAACAAACATTAATTTTTCCATGGCATGCAGCAATATGACATTAAATCACGTGCTCTACCTTTACTACAAAAAAAGATTCCTCTGAAACTATTTGAGATCAAGTACAAATGTCTGCTGGGACTAAGTCCTGGTTCCTAACATTTCAGGGTGAACTAGCCAAAGCACAAATAATTCTAAATTAAAATTCTCATTATATGGCTCAGCCAGGTATATGAATCCATCTTCTATATTTTCTAGAAAGGCAAGCATTATTAGAACTAAATGAGGTGTTTCCATCAAAAATTGACATTTTGTTTAAAAAGAATCTGAAATTTATATCAGGGACAACCAAATGAAAAATAAATTAAAAATCTGAAAGCAATTACCACATAAACAATGAAAAGAAACTTTAAAGTGTACCACAGTTTGAGAAGACAAATTAATATTATATCCTGTTTACCAGTACATAAACCAATGCTCAATTATTTCTTATAATTCACAATTAAATAACAAGTATGACCTTTTCTGAAACAAATAGTTAATTTAAGCTGACTAAAAGATGAAAAATCAATTTGCTCTCACCACACAGGGTCATCACTCAGCAATTAACAGGCTTCTGGGAAGACAGACTCTCAAGTTTAAATACAGGCTATTTCCTAGTTTTCATTGAAGCATAAGCTAAGAAAACAATACTATCAAAGATATCTGTCCATATTTCTCACTGTTCAAATTAATCTCCACAATAATTGCTAACAGTTCTTTTGAAAGTGAATATAATTTAAGGGAAAAATATCGGAAAATGGTTTTGTTATTTGGCTTACAGTTAATTTACACATTTTCCTAATGAAGCACCAGTGTGTCCCATTACACAGACATCCCATTATGCCTAAGGAAAAATCTGCTTGCTGCAGCAGCAGGGCACAGCAAATCAAACACACAGGACAACTTTGTGCACCTTGAATGAGGGCAAGATGTCATCAGCTACAGTTTGTTAGCAGTCATTCCTGGAAATGAATGAGGGAAGAACCCGAATGAAGCAAAACAGTGACTGATGCCAGAGATAGTTAGACAACAAAAACCTCTATCAGCTTATGACAAGAACTTAATAGAAGGAGATACATGAGATAATAGTGAAATAAGTCATTAAATTGTTTCAGGGCAGTTCTCAGCAAAAATGTTTGTCTTCCAGGACTACAAAGGCAGTGGAAGTCTCTTCACCCTGCACACATAACTGCAACCTAGACAATCTCCCCATGAAGAAATAGCTGTTAAAAGTAGCTTGTTTCCTTTAACTGTCATGTTTTCTCATTTCTGACTTTATTGAATATTGACATACTTGACCAGATTGACACAACCTTTGGGTCTGGAACATACTGATGCCTGCAATGCTGTCAGCAACAAGGAGTAACTGTAGGTGTTTCACAGCAAAATATTTTTCCCTCTCATTACAATATAACATTTATAGAAATAGTTAAGATTCAGCTTTTTTTTTTTTTTTTCATTAAATACCAAGTTTCTCTCAAACACCTTGTTTTCTCATTTCTTCAAAAGGTACCCTCTTGAGAAGCAATATTCATTGGAGCAGAACCTACTTTTACTGCAAGCACTGGACCTTAACTATAAAACTAGTATGTGTTATTTACTCTTGCAGATAATCACAACCTTCTTTTAACAGTATGAAGTTTCAATTACAGGTTTCTCTCCCAGAAAAGTAAAGTTATACACTTCACTGTTTTGAAGAGTACAGTGACAAATTTTCCTAGGCTCTCATGGGCCTTTCTCACACTTAGCATTTGCATGTCAAGATTACTTTCTTTTTAAAGTCCGTTAATAAGGGACTTACTTAAAAGACAGCTTGAGTTTCTCAACCTGTCTTCAAGAGCAAGAAACATGCAATCATAGTAAACTGTATATATGTATATGTGTTTGCTTTTTTGTTTTTACAGTCATATTTAGATTTTTGCTATCTTATAAGGATTTGCACGGTGCCACTTGCATTTCAGGATTGTGAAATGCATATCTTGGGAGGTAGCAGGGTAGGGAACGAACCACACAAAATGAAATAGGGAATTCTACTTCTATATTAAATACATAGAGAACATAATTTATGCTTAAATATTTTCCTTGGTTTATCTTGAATGCCTGAGATCCATTTTAACAAAATTGCAGAATATTTACTTTAATATCATATATAAATTTCCATTCATTTAGTAGAAACATTAGGCAGATAAAAAAAGCAAAAACCATTCTCCATCATTTTATATCTTAGTCACTCGCAGTGAACATGACAGGCTTCCACAAAAGAAACAGCAGTAAACAATACAATGACAAACCGACATGACAGACTACAAGTGAACTCCCATAACCAGAAGATTATTGTCAAGAATTTCTCTTGGGGGGGTGGGGAGGTAATGAAAAAGGAGTTGAGAAATCCAAATATTTTCAAATCTTTAAGTAAAACTACTCCCAGGAATGTGCAATACTTCACCTGATCAGCTAAAAGTCAGTGTCCGGAAATTAGAATGCATATAAAGGAAAAAAAAAAATTAGGAAAATAAAAATGGGGAACTGAGGGCAAGAAGAGGCCCCATTTGTGACTGAATAAATCTCATCTTTAAAATCTTCTTCCAATTTCTTAAGCCTTTCTTGTAGGTAGAAATAAAGTTCTATATTCTTGCAAAGCATACTTTCCTTCCGATCTTTTTGGTTACCCTTGTTTTTTTGTTTTAATGGAACTTTAAAAAGACAATTAGAGCCTACTGCCTTCTCTGCATAGGCACTATACATACCTTCGAGTTGAAAATTATTTTCTCCTAGCCAAAATCAAAAAAAGTGATTGGATACAAAAGTACAGACAAGCTCCATATTGGTTCTGCTGTAAATACTACTATCTAAATTTCTACTGCTGTTCTCAGAGTAGACTGCATCACTCTGAGGGAACTGTTTGCTTTGGGAAAAGAAAAATGAAATAAAATCCTCTCTAAGCCTCTAGTGCAAATAGAATTATTTTTTTCTATTAAATCGAACTTTTGGAAAGTTCTCTTTGCAAAAAGAGAAATTAGAACATCTTGTCAACAGCAGAGCCTTTAACAGAATAAGCTTTCACAGAAAACTAATAAAAGTGAAAAACTGCAGTGCCATCATTTAAATCGAGTTGCTTTATGCAATGATTTCGATATTTTCTTTTAAAACAATCTAAAATCAATACTATTCCATTTCAAATGGACATAAAAAAGTATGCATGCTAGTTTTGCACAATGTAATCCTCGTGAACAGACCACATATGACGTCCTGCAGAGGACGAAGGTGGAAAAGACCTATTTGATAAGATCAGAGTATGGAAGAAAAGGTAATGGATCCTGGATTTTCTCCTTCATAATGGTAGAGGAGGCTTAATCACTTTTGCGGAGCAACTTCTGGTGAGAAGCTCAATCACTTTTTGGGTAGAAAAACCTCCATCTCTTTTCTGTTTAATTTTACAACTAGCTTCCATCGTAAACTCTTCCAAACTGCATGGAAAGAATTTAACCAAACGATTTCTCAGCAATTTTCTGCTTAGAGCTAATTGTTTGGGTCTAGAACACCCATGTTTCCTTATCTTTAAAAATTTGACTTTTTTTACTGAAAAATAAAAAAGAATTTCCACTAGACTACTTAAGATGTTCGTACTCCTCCAGTGGAACTTTAGCTGTCTGCCTAATGTTTATATGTCTGTTCTAAAACACATCATCATGAAGCCTCTGTAAGAGACCCAAGGGAAGACCCTGGTGAACAGTGACAAGATTATCTGACTGCTGGCATTGGTGTGCAAGAACAGGAAAATGAAACATTTATGTTGGTTTTTCAATATTTACTGAGGAAGAGGGTCATAAATTGAAGATTTCATTGTAATAGTCTAAATAAAAGAAGCTTAAAATGTCATTAGATTCTTCATATTTTTAAAATACATATGTTTAGTTTGATGAAATTTTGACAGGTGTTATCAGAAAAGGTGTTGCTTTAATTAAGAAAAAACAAACAAAGCAGAACATGACTGAAACTGATTGACGTTTAAGAATGTAAGATTCTTTTGTGACATGCTCTGTTGCATGCAGCTAAAGTCTGTTTCAAACTCTGCCACTCCATGATTTCCTCGAGTGAGAAATTTCAGAATTTCTACATTCTGCATGAAAAAGTATCCATTTTATACTGACTTCCTAGTAGTTTCAGGGACTGCCTCTTAATTCCAGAACTGTGGAATTTTGTGAGTAACATTTCTGCTTGTCCTCTCTTTTCTCCTAAGCTATCACTTTAATGAATCTGTAGACGTTGATCATATATATTTTTAAGCCCTTGCCTACCAAAATGGAGTTACCATCATTTGGGTTAGTATTCCACTTGCACTGCATATTTCAAGAAGAAGTAGCTTTATCATACTTTTTTTTAATCCCCAAGACTTGAAAACCTCATGAATTTCCAAAACACCATCAGGTTATGTTTTAAGCAATAAAACTGGGGATTGTTAAATTCTTGCCACTTTGATGATGTTGTGAGCTTTATCATTCGAGCCATGTTATGAAATCTGCCAGTAAAACAGACATACCATGCCAAATTACATTCTGCATGTGTCTAATGAGCAAAGGTGATTTTTTTCCCTCTACACAGAGAAGAAAATATATTTGTTTCTGACACATGCTCTAGTAAAAGGTATCATATGTTATTAAATTTCTGGTTTAAAATGTAGTTGAAGTTGCTTTTAAAGTAAGTGTGCCAGTGATATTCCCTCAAATCATACGAGACCACTTCTTCCTTGAAGTAAAATATAGAAGTGCTTCCAGCCTTCTTATGCACACTGGTTCTATATGCATCATGAATGCAACATCTACAAAATTAGGTATTTCAATTACTTTAGAGAACTGAGAGAATCTTCTTTACATAGTCTTTAAACAGACTTTTAGATACCACATATGTTTATCTGAAGGAGTTTAGACAGATCTTTCCATTCATTCCATACCTTAAAAGTAACTATCTCCTCTCAGAATGAATTTTAGTATAAACTAAATTATGTAAGAACAAGTATTTTAGGAGAGTAGCACTAACAGCCTGCCTATTTAGCATGCAGCATATGAATTTACAGCACATTCAGCACAATGAAGGACTGATACATTCTCCTAAATGAATAAAAGTTGCCAAACACACGGTCATAAACTGTTGTTAAGACCTGCAATTTTTTGTAGGGTTTGTAAACAAAGAAAGCCTAAAGCTGCCACGTAAGGCTGAAAAGGGGCTGCCAAAGCAAGAGGTGGGCTGAAGAAAATTCATTTTATAGGTCTGGGGTTAAGGCTCAGATGAAGGCATAGAATTAATGTTGAGAAAACAAAACATCCTAGAACTGCAGTATAAGCAGGGCTAAAAGGCCTGCCAAAGAAGAAGGCTGACAAAAGAAATTTCCCCTGAAACCCTTCTCTATGGCTCATGGCTGTTGGTCCAAGGTAAAGATTTACCTGACCATCTAGGTAGGGCTGTCAGGGAGAGGCTGCCAAAGAGAACCCAGAGCTACAGTATGTATAGGGTCAGAAAAAGGCTGACAAATGGGATTGCCAAAGGAAATTTCCCCTGACAGCTCCTTCCTCTGGGCAATGCCTGTTGGTCCCCGGTTAAGGTTCCACTAAGGGCACTGGCTGTGAGATAAGTAAGGCCTAAGATCTACAAATAATACACCACTATTTTTGTCTGAAATTTTGTTGCTCATTTTCCAATAAGGTGTATACTCGTAGATACTTCTCAAAGAGAATGGTTTTACCATCAAAAAGTGGTTCTATAACCCATGGCACGAATCTCAGTTCTGGCAGAATTCACAGGATTTTTGTGTTGTTTCCTTGACTCTGCAGTGCCATCTCAGTTTTGACAAAAGACCCTTCCACATGAAAATACTCCATTCACAATTACATACCCGAGGGATGAATAACCTTGGATCCAGTCTCTCCCACGCAACCACATTGTTCTCAATCCTGCAGATTATTTTTTATTCCTAGAGATTTTTTATTTGGCCATTACCTAAGCGCAGAAGGAAAAAAACCCNTTCTATTTTTCTTTCCCTTACATCTCTGTAGACCAGGAATAATTCCCAGAGAATGTAGAACCCAAAGCAGGCTGAAAATATAAGAAGCTACTATTATATTCATATCAAGGCTAAAGCACAGAGGATAAATGAGATGAGGAAAGCAGTGCCCTGCCAGCTGGAATTTTAGACAACATGTACAGAGGGTAGCAACCTCCTACTTGTTCATTCCTCTACCTTTTACAAGCAATTAGATTTCAAAAAAAGGAATTGTAATTAGATTTGTAATCAACATAAATTTCCTCTGCAGAGATTTTGATGGATCAGAGCAGACCAATGAAGCCAGTAAGATCTCTCTTATTTCCTGTAACATCTGGCCTGTCAATACATGAAAAAGCCTAGGTAGTTCATATTTCTCATTTTCTAACAGACTTTTTGTTAATCATTAAAAATACTTCTGACATCTTTAAATGCTAAAGGAAATGCTGCTTCTGGTGGAGCAGAATATTTACAGTACATCTGCACACACAGGCCTAGATTCTGGACTTGTAAGGTAAATTTCTTGTAATGTATGCTATCTATATAAGACCAATAGCTCTCCTATGGCTGCCTGCCTGAGTACTCAGGCTTTTTTTTTAGATCTTAAATGTAGAATTCTGCAAGTCCCAATTTAGAATCCATAGAAAACAGATGAGAAATTTTTTGTCCATCAACCCCCTCTCAATAAATTACAATAATGTAACAACTATACATATCATTCATGTTTATTCTGTCTCAGTTTGAGACAGTTATCAGTTATCAGCCCTTTAAACATTTGTTATGAACCGACATTTCTAGGTTCTCCTGGCAGAAGGCTTTATTTTCATTTAAAGCGCTTTCAGCAGTTCAGGAAGGATAAAATAACTCTCTACTCAGGGTTAATGGCAACCATACATGTCCTTTAGCAGAGTGTTACTGAAAAATTATAGCAAATAATCTTCATGAAAATAACCTTGTTCATGTTGTGATCTATTACATATTGTTCTTTCTTCCATGACAAAAATCATATTAAAAGATTAAACTGAATCATGACTCAGAATAAGGTCACAGTAAATAACATGGGAAGGGGGAGTTGCAGGGAAACACACAACAAAATTCTCATTAAAAGAACAGCTCTCACTGACTCAAGGAAAAAAGTTCAAAAATATATTTTTTTAAAAACTGGTTATTCAAAGTGAATGACAGGTTCAGCTTAGCATTGTTTCAATTCCTCAGCAAAACCAAGCAAACAAACAACCAACCTACATTCATGATCTAGTTGAACCTTCTTAGTAATCAGAACAAAATTTTCATTACAATCATGCCTGCTTACATTTCTTTAGTTTGTTAATTTCTCTAAAGCCCTTACTCCCAGGAGTTTAATTTTGGTTTTTAGTAAAGAAGGTTCTGATTTTGCATAAAAGGCTTGGATTTGGGTCATTTAAACCATATCTGGATTAAATTTCTTCATCATAAGATACGTAAGTAGGCAGCATGTCTCATGTATTTCAAAGTCATCTATTTTTAAGGTGACCGACTCATCCATTCTTCTTGACAGAGAGCCTTCCTTTTTACATTCATCCCAATTCCTATGACTTCCTCTGCTCAAGTTTGCCAGTTTTGTGCCATTGAGAAAAAGCTTTGCCATGGACTCTGTGTGGTTGTTTCTTTTATAGGAAGAGAAGGTTATCTTCATAGAAGTAGTGATCCTGCATACCTGGACACTGCACTAGAGCTCTGGACTGATGGGACAGCCATTTAGCTCTTCATTTACCAATAAAAGAACTTCTATACACTTACTTTATGGTTGGCAAGGTAACAGGTACTCTGGGTCCATCTCAACAAATCTTCTGAAAAGCAGTGGCAAAACCACTTCAGAGACTAGCCTTGCTACTTTTCAATTTCCTTCTCCCTGTTTCCCTGGAAAAAGATTCATAATGAGAAAAACACTATCTTGAGAGAAGATGGTGGCAGCATAGCAGAGGGAATAGACCTAAAATAGTGCCAGTGGTAACATCAGTTTAGTATTTGGGGGGTTTTATTTTAAGAGAATGTAGTTGCTTCTTTCATGAGAAAGAATAAAAGTTGGTGTATGCATTTGTAGTCTTAAATGCTACAGATGATTTCTGCTCCATAATCCAATGTACAAATATGTAAAATATTTTGTATTGCTGGTATCCCATGCTAATAGTTGACTGACAGGACACTTTCTTCTATTTCTCTAACAATGTAATTGTAGCCTTGGAATTGGGCTGCAAGTTGGCAAGAAACAGCACAGGGGTGGGGGGAAATGGGTACTAAGATGACAGCCAACTAGCACTATTCTTTCTGCTTCATTTCAGGTGCCTTTGAAATGGAAAGAGTAATGTAATACACAACTCAATTATTAAAAAGGCCAGAATAAATAATTATATGGATCTGAGAACAATTTTATATGACTTGAATTACCTTTTTACAACTTATTTTTTAACAGCTTATTTTTTCCACAAGTTAAAATCAACCCTTCAGGCTGCTCAAGGGTTTATTATTAATGATGGATCATTAGACATAACTCTCCAAAGTAAGTTATAGCTTTAGTTCTAAAGAAGTTAAAGAACTTCCAATACTATCTTGCATGGTAACATCCATGTGACAGAGGATTGTGCAAACCATAATCATCTTTTTACTTGTTCAAATACATTCATTTGTACAGCAGAAATAGAGGTTCTCAATTTTTCAACTTTTACCCTGATATTTACACTAAAAAAAAAGTAATTTCAAACACCACATAAGTCACTCATTCTCATTCTGTAAATCTTGAGGAGTAAATCAAGTAAAAACAATTAATAAAAATAAGGGTTGCATGATGAGCCTCTGACTCCAAGCCCAAAAAGTTTGGTAACTGAAAACGTCTGTTGCCTTTGTAATTTATCTAGCTTTGTCCATGCTCACAAGCATCTTTGGGGGNAAATGAAATTAAAAACCTACTGAGTATTTTAAAGCTAAAATTGGCAAGACACGCATAAAAAAATGGAGTTACAGTTGAGAAAACGTGTTCTTAGGAATATCCCCCACAGGCAGCATTTCAGTATCTGTTAAGATATATTAGGCACAGTAATAGCACTGCCACCAGCCTGTAACTCCTGTGTTCTTCAGTTACTTCATTTAACTGCACAATGAGCAACAGGATAACTCACTAACCCAGATCGTGCCTGCAAGACTCTGCAAACTCCTCTGTCCTAAAAGGGATGGGGGAAACCATCCTCAATCAAAATATAAAATCAAGATATAAACATTTCTCAATAAGGATATAAAACATATGGTTTATATACTCTATTTTATATAAAATAGAATTTTTTCCTTAAACTGACTGCATTTTTATTGGTGTAATAAAACTTAACTCAGTAACTCCATGTTAATGAATGAAGGTTGACTCCAGGAGCCACTTTTTTACCACAGTTAGGTACCACTATACTATACCAGATTAGAAATATTCATATTTTTGGTTAGCTGCTCCTTAATGCATCCAACAAATACAATTGAGAGCTAGACAGAAAAACAAACACTTAAAGAAAAGTCTGCTTGTGTAGAATTGATTTGGTAGCTACAATAGATCTACTATATTTAAACCTTCTATGCCCCCCCTTTTTTTAGATTTTATTTAGATTAATTCAACATTTATAGAATATTTAAATCAAATGGAAAAGAAATACACTTATTAAAGACCTTATGCCTAATAATTCGTCTGTTTTAGATTGCCTCAACATTTACTACAGACCATTCCTTTACCTTCTTTCTCATTTATCTCCATAGCCAACAGAATCCACTGCCAAATCAGTTTTAAAATGTGGTTTCATTAATTCTTTCCTCAGACATATTAAAAACAAAAAAAATGTTTACCTCTGGGCCATATATCTTTGACAGTCAGGCTGTAAAGTATATCTGTATTCAACACTGTGGTTTCTGTCCCAGTTGAGACTTAAACAATCTGACTAGAAAACACAATATGTCATTCCACTGGAACCTGGGTCTAGTCATGTAAGGTTGGCCTATGTCCTAAAACTAAAAGGAATTGGAAGGAACGTAACATTAAAAATAAGATAGTGAAGGTTTTGTACGGTTAAGCAACTCTAATATTTCCTCTAATAAGAACTTACTGAAAGCTGATAAACTGAAATACTCATTGAAGTATTGCTACTTTTACAGACAACTGCTGCTTGCTTAGCAGCAAAGAAGAGTCATGCTTTTAGATGGGCTTATCAGTTGCATAACCATGACTTTCTTAAAATATCCATTATTTTTACTGCAGTACCAAGTAAAAGATTGTCAGTGGCTCAGAGACATTTCAGAATGACAAGACACTAACTTTTAAATTTTAGAACTAACTACAAAAAAGACAGTATTCACATTCTGAAGTAAAAAAAAAATCTATAAAAAACTTTCCCACTTTCCCTTGTGCCTAGGACTTTATACAGCAGGAACAGAAATTAAATGCAAAGACATGAAGAAACTATGAATCTGAGATAAAGGGTACAAGGTCAATAGTACCCACCAGACCTTCAAAATGTTTCCATTTGTGCTTCCAATGTACACCAAGGTTCCTCTGAAATTACTCTCTAGGATAATGGCTTAACAAATCTGTCTCATTTCATGCACTTCATATTGCTTAGTACATGCCAAGCTTGGTGATTACGAAGAGCCAGTATGGATTTACTACGGGTAAATCACACCTGATCAGCCTGATGCTTTTTCCCTTTTAGGACAGCCAGACAACGAAACAGGCTGCCCAAAGAGGCTGTGCAGTTTTCAGCCTTGGAGGTTTTCAGGATCCAGCTGGATCAAGCCCTGAGCAGCCCAGGCTGACCTGAGGACTGATCCTGCTTTGAACAGTGGGTTGGACTAGAAGCCTCCTGAGATCCCCTCCAAACCGAATTACTCTACAATTCTAATTAATTCAGTGGATAGCTCGTATGCATTTTCCACTATATGTGACAGTATACAAAATGCCCTACAGGTGAATATGAATAAATTATCTGTATGAATATTAATCAGGTATCAACACTAAAAGGAATAATAGAGACAAAACACAACACAGAACATTTCACATTTCTTAAAATCCACCATAAAGAAGAACAAGAGAAACTAGAAAAGAGACTGCCAAAGGGCAAAATTTTTGAGCTCCTGCCTTTCCATATCCATTCATTTTTAATGCATCACCAAGAAAAATTTTAAAAGGTGCCTAAATTTTATATTCCACATTCTACTTTCTACTGTTTAAGGAAATGAATTTTCCCCTTTTTAAACAGAAAATAAAGGTTGATAGCTACTATAAAAACTTAGTTTTGCCATGTAACCATATACCACTATAATACACTAAATTCCTGATGGGAAGTAAAAGACTGCAACAGACTCAAACAATCACAAGTCAACTTGGCCCTCCTTCCTGTACTCCTTCCCCACCAAATCATTATCCATACATCACTGAAGGATTCTCCAAGAGATTAATTAAACTTTTTTCTTAAATAAAGGTTATCGGGGTAGCATGGAAGGTTTCATGTGTTGAGTCTTTTTACAAAATACCTGACATCGGAGCTCAATGTAATACTTCAGATAGGGAATGCAGGATATCCACAGGAGCCTTCCTCTAGGAAAAGCCCATAAACTCAAAGCTGCTTGATGAGCAAATGACTTTTTCTGAAATAACAATATAACCCATTATATCCCATAACAGAAACACACAAAAGACTCCTACAGATCTCATCGTCAGTATGACACTTCTGTATCAACTGTTATATTTATCAATTTTAGTTCTATTAAAATAGCAGTAACAACCTATAGAGCTTTAAAAAGTTCCGTATTTATATACCATACACTACACAAGGCATTTAGTCGAATTTCGTTAAAGGAACATATCCCATAAAACCAAAGAAAAAAATTTTAAAACGAACCCAGAAAACAATAACATAAGACAACTTTCCCAAAAAATCATACATCCTCCAAAACAATATCACTATCAAGGCAAATCTTTCTTGATAATTACAAAAACAGACCCTTAACCAAATTAACTGAGGTTTCTTTGCACATTTCTAAAATGTATTGCTCGCATTTTAAGGCTCTTATCATGACAGAAGCTCCAGACTCCACATATAGGTTGAGCCCACCCTGTAGAAGGTGGATAAGGTAAGGAGTCAAGTTCCTACTGATCAGTTCTCGTTCTGCTAAATCACACCTTTAAGGACACAAATATTTACAGAACACTTACCCACTCTGGGTTACAAGTCAACCAGGTTCCGTACACACAAAAACCCAAACAAAACAAAAAGGCTAAAAGATGGTTACATTTCAGAGAGCTTGAAGAGAACTGGATTGCATGACCTATCATACCTTTTTAAAATGTAAGCACTTCCTGCACTATTCCATAATGGACCTAAGACATTTTGAGATTTTCATGCAGCAAACAGAAGAGAGCAGCCAGACAGAAGTCTATCTGCCTGTTTCAGTCTCACTTACAGTTACCTAGACAGGCTATAGGGACCTTATTTTGACTTTCAGATACTTCTTACAGGTCATTTATGTGAGAAATTGACCTTGAATAGGTCAGCATATGATTCCTGAATTGGAATAGTGTTTTCAGATAAATTTTTACAGACTGCACTATTTCCACGCAAGTTCTGTGCATTTTCCAGTTGGAAAAAAAAAAAATTCCAAACCACCTCTTTAGCAGTTCAAATAATTTATTATCACAAAAAAAACCCCACTCTGATGCACAGAAAGGGTAAGTGGAGCTTAAAGAATGAAATAGGTATATATAATGAATAAAAAATATCTAAGACCCCTGATTTATTCTCTGCAATGATTGAGAATAAAATGGACTACATTCTCTGGAAACATAAAAGAAAAGATACAGGATGACCAAATGGAAATGACCTTTAACTACTGACTTGGAAAACTATTTTACCTTTAATATAAAGTTCTTATGTGGTGCTTTGAAAATCATTTAAATATTCTTTGTGCTGCACCACTGCCTGTGAAGTACAATGCCACACAAATCATAACTGTAATAGTTTTAAGCTTTGCATATGAATCAACTCTTTTTTTAATTTTAGAACAAAACAGTGTAAAAATAAGTACATTTCAAGTCAAAATATTATTCTATCACATAAAGAAAATAATGCAAAAATTTCCTTCCATTAAGTATTTGAGAAAAATGTTGAACAACATTTTAGAGAGCAAAATTCACGTGACCTAGATAACCATAAGGAATTCGCTCTGTGGTCTGTATGCAAATTCTGAGCTGAACAGAATATATACACAGGATAAGCAACCATATTCTCAGTAACTTATATATTTTCCCACACAGATTTGAGGATTCACATTTGTAAGGCTGAGCAAAATTATGGTAATGAATGGTATCTTTCCACATGCCAGTTGAAATGCCAACATCACCAGTACTTGAGTGCTGCATTTCCATTAAGTACTTGACTGAAATTTTCCCACTGATCTCAGTGGTATTTATTCAGACCTTTAAGTTTTTATTTGTCTTTCCTCACTGGCACCCTGTGCTTATCATAAACTTGAATAAATTATTGCAAGCCCACTACTCTTCACCAGCTTTACAGGGTGAACTTCTACCAAGGTGCACAAGTAATAGCTGAAATTGCCCCATACTATTTTCTCTTACACATTAGTCTTCAAAAATTTTTGACAAATTAGTTCTTACATTACAAATTATACCAAGTTATAGGAAAATTATACCAAGTGAGGCAAAATAAAGCTACACTAGCAGAAGTAAAACAGGATACAACACAAAAAGGATGAATTAGTGAGTCAGTCTCAATGAAATCATGGCGTAAAATGAAATATGCCAACATATCTTTGAAGAAAAAAACCTCTACCACAACATTTAGTGCAAAATAGTAATAAACCACTAGAAAACAGTAATAAACTATTATACAGTGCAAGTAATAATTTGAAAAATGGGAAGAAAACATAATTATGATAAAATACATTCAAGTATTAAGGTTGGCACACATTCACTGCAATAAAGCAATAAAGATTCCTAAACCTTATAAAATACACAGTGCATTATAATTTCAACAAATGTGGAAACACAGATGAAATCCTTATGGCTGAGGAAGCTGTTGATTCTCCCTCCCAATAGTAAAAACTATACATCTGTGGTTCTCCCTAGGAGAACATACCTATCTATTCTTTTATGTAGATATTTCTCTAAAAATATCAGGATAATACACATACACATTGTAGAGAAGTTGTTTTTTTTTTTTTAAAAGAGGAAGAATGTGTGAATATTGACATCCATTTTCTCCTTCTGAATAATGGCATGCAAAGAAATCTATATTTAGTAAATGCCTTAGTAAAGGCAATTTAGAAAAAAAAAAAAGTAAAAAGAAAACCAAAGCAAGGTTTTATATTTGATGCCACATCACAATTAAAAGTTGTTGAAATGATGCAAAACTCATTATATGAAAACTGGGAGTGGTACTCTCAGAATGACATTCTAAATCAAGGCAATAAATGCTGCATAATTTAAATACCACCATTCAAAGTGATCTAAGTTAGTGATAATTCAGAGAGATTTAAAAGATAAACATTTATCACAGAAACCTTAATGGAAACACACATGGAATTACTGTATTTCCTCAGCAAAGCCTGTGGAATTATAAATAACTGTTGTTCATTCAAACAACATTTTTATGAGTTCTTATACAGTATTGGTTTAAAGAAAAATTAAAAATAGAGGTATCCTTTGTCACTAAATTATTTCAGAGGATATTCAGGGGATGTATCTTGAATAGTTAACAGCATCTCCATGCATGTTGCTCATTGTATTACCACTGCAACATTTTTGTTTCATAAAAGCCCTTGTGACTGGAACTAGATACATATGTTTTCACTTACTGTCTAGTGGAGCTATCAGCTCATCAGCATTCACTAGTTCTCTTAAATCATTCTTTTAGGTATAAAACCCATTAGACTTATTACCATTCAAAATTACGAGTAATATAAGGCATGGTTTTAGAGATTTTTGAGATGAGAGAGGGAACTTGCCTTTAATCCATAATTATAGCAAGGACTGTGATTATGAACCATGAGACACTTGGAAGGAATGCTGTTTTATAGCTATCAATTCTTAGTATTACTGGCTACAGTAAACAACATTTCAACATTCCAGTGAAGGAGTAGGAGGTGGGTGGGGAGTTAAACATGCACGAGTTTCTCCTCCATGGTACTCCGGACAACCAAACATTTGCTGTTTATTTACGACAAATAAATTAAGTGACTTTCAATCCTTACACTTACAAAAATGGACTTCATATTAAGGTAAAGTGAATAGGTCAAAAATCACACCTTAAAAACATATCTCATGCAAAGTCTGCCAATGCTTAAATAGTATAACAAAATAGTTGCGACTAATTGAACAGCTTAAGAAAAATACATTGTCTTTTGACAGATTTATCATTGAATGCTAGAAAGACTATATGACACTCAACCCAGTGAAGTATTCAGGCATTTACTTCATCTATATGTATAAAGTCTAATTGAAAGCATTGAGATTAATCTTCTTCATATGAATAATCTCATGTTTACTCTACAAAGCTTGTGAGTTCTCACAAATAAAGTATTGAAATAAGCTGAGTGAACTAACTAACTGAACTTGAATTTTGGGACTGCAAACAAGATAGTCTGTCTTGGATGCCCAATTGGCACTGAGAATTTTCCCAAATAATTGGTATCACAGTCCAAAATAATCAGTATAGAATCACAAAGGTTTGGGTTGGAAGACACCTTCATAATCACCTAACTCCAAGCCCCCTTCTGTGGGCAGGGATGCCACTCACTAGACCCGGTTATTCAGGGCCTTGAACACTTCCAGGGATGCGACATCGCCAGCTTCTCTGGGCAACCTGTATCTTACTACCCTCACAGTAAAAAATGTCATCTCAACATCTGACTAAACATGCCCCCTTTCAGTTTAAAATTACTGCCCCTTGTCCTGTCACTATCTGCCCATATACAAAGGCGCTCTCTCTCTTCTTTTTACAAGCACGCTTTAAGCATTGCAAGACTGCTGTAAGGTCTCCCCAAAGCTTATTCTTCTTGCAGCTGAACAACTCCAGGTCTCTCAGCCTGTCTTCAAGCAGAGGTACTCCATATCTCTGACCATCTTCGTCACCCTCCTCTGGACACTCTCTAACAGGCCCAGTTGCTTCTTGTGTTGAAGACCCCAGACCTGGACACAGTAATGCAGGTGGGTCTCACAAGGGAGATTCATTCAATCTATATAGTCCTACTATTAAAAGGGCTACAGACACAGGTCACATGCAGAAGTCACCATTTGCTGTGGCCTTAGTCAGTGGAGTTAGAGCACTGGGAATTCACTGAGTACCGAGAGCACGAAAGCACTCTAGGACTGACCAGAGCGGCAGATAAGGTGAACATGGGAGACATGTCTGTGTACACACATGCTGCGAAGACGACAACACATCACTAATAACAGACTTGAGAGATATTCCAGCAGAGTTACAGTCACATATTTATAAATTTAAAATGCAAAGGCAGTATTTTGCAATGGTTTTACAATCTTGTTCTAAGCTTTGTACTGACACTTTATACGATCTTTGCACTTGAAATGGGTACAACCATCTCCACTATATTTCCCTGACAGGTAAAAGAGATGAATGAGTAAAGAAAATGCTTTACAGAGAGGCATCAGACTAGCACATGCTTGAAAAATCTGGGGATAGTTGGGCTGCTATAACATCTGCTTTCATTTTTAAGGTAAGATACAAATACACACATACTATGTAAACAAGTCTTTATTTTGATCCATATTAACACTTAACAGATGCAAGGAAATCAAGAAAACTTTCTGAGGCTACTGCTGTGGCCAAGTCTAATGTCTCAAGAGACTGCATGAGAAATCAAATATTTAAGTTCATAAAACAAGTGAGCATGTGTGAACCTGTTCCTAGCAGATGCAGAATACAACTGCTATGCAACTCCGAAACACTCATACTACAAACTCAATACTGCACCACCTTTAACTTTCACCCTTAAGACAATATCCAATTTTTCCTATGGCTATTTAAATAAAAATACTATAATTTGGCTTATTTGTGATGCATTAACATATTTACTACTAATAATAGAATGACTAGTGTTTTCTGAATGTTTATTTCACCTATTTCAGAAGTCAAATAGGCTTCTCTTTGCAGTGAAATAAAACAACAAGACAACAACAACAAAATCCCTACCATCCTCCAATTTTCAAACCTCCACTGACTTCCATACCAGTTCCATAAACCAGCATTGACACACAGATGCAACCAGAGTCACATGCTCTGGCTTGTCTTAGGGTCAACAGAGAATGTCATGCCAGTATTCAGGACACTGAAATTTTTCCTATGAGACCCTGTAAATTGTACACGATGGAAACAAGGAGATTGATGCATTAGAAGCTTGACACTTGTAATGGTATAATATGAACTAAAGGGAGTAATTCCTCTCCCTTCAATCCAATCCACATTTTCCTTTTTAGCTACACTGCTGTGGCTGTCTTATCAAATACCTTGGAACTGTTCTATTTCAATACAGAATTATTTTACACTTAATATACTTTACTGGATAATAAAGCAGAATCCTTAACTTCCATCAAGAAGAGAAAATTATACACTAGAATGATTATCCAGGACTCCCACTGCAGAAGACCAGCCACTGAATAGAAAACCAGCACTTTCCTACTGGAGCCTTCTGGCTTCTCAGCATGCCTGTTTATAATAGCAATTGGCAGACAAAGGTTGGGTTTTTTCCTGTGCAGACTGGATAATGGAAATTTCATTTTAGGTTTGTACCAGCAGATAAAATGTCAGCAGGTCTGGATTTATGGGAGAAAATAGCAATAGCACCTCTAGTTAATTTACTGAGGAATTTTGTGTCCACTGCACACACAGAATATTTTCCTAAAGAGTAAACAATGATGATTAATAAGCTACTTATATACTAGTATATTGAATGACCATTAAAAAGGAGAAAACAGTGGCCTAAGGATAAAAATCTGATTTTCCAGAAAAAAACGACAGGTCTTGTGTGGATCACATGACAAATACACACACAATTAGATCAAGTATTATTCATGGGTTTCTGAGTTGTCCTGACCTGTGCAAAGATCTTAATGACTAAATATCTTGAGGACGTTTTTCCCTTGAAGGAATAAATAATGAAAATTAATTTCTTACCTCTGAATTGCATTTTTTTGCCATAAAAACTATTTTTGTCTTCTCAACACACCAGGAGAAGAATGAAAATATACTAATCCCTAGACAGATCTGAATAAAACCAGACTTTACCATTGAAACAAAGATGCTTTTCACAACTATCCAAAAATCTCAGAGGCTGGGTTCCACAAAGCAAAGCTAAGCAAAGAAAAAAAAAATTCACCCTGAAAAGCACAAGCATTTCTTCATGAACAGCTAGGTAAGAGAGTTTAAAGGACCAGAGATAATACAGAGATCCTAAATAGTCCCATAATCTCACAACTTCAGAGTAAATTGGGGCGACTCTAATTAAACCAGACATGACATTTAAGTGGTATGTTAAACCTTTCCAATTTGCAGATTATATAAAGGAGTTAGGATGTTTAAACTCCAAAACTCCAAACAAATGCAAATGTTCCCTGCAATCACATCCACCAGCAAGTATACTAATGGAAATCAGGATCTGTGGGTGATTTTTTCGAATAATCAGTATAGTCACATTAATCTGTCTAAGACATTGCCCAGCATAATAACGAACCATTTCTGTTCTATTAAATTTATTGTAAGAAGGAGGATATACAAACTAGGAGCAATTTAGTAAGGCATGAAACAACATCCTAAGTTAAATCTTTTCTTCTCTTTAATCTTGCTTCCCAAGAAATGGTAATATCTTCCACATTTTAGTATAAATTTCGGAGTTTTTCTGGTCAAGGGAGATTTTTTACATTTACTTAGAAAAAGAAATCAGGCAATCAGAAAATATAGTTTTGATAGGGCTGTAGAAGCATCTTAGACTCCAATCAAGATCACCATGGCAGTGTTTATTCATCGGAATAATGCCATCTCCACAGGTCCTGCAGGAGACTGTCTCTTTCCAACGCAGTTCAAACCTAGACATTCAAAGCATTGCAGGCAGCTCACTGGGCATTTCTTGTTCTTATACATACATCCTCAGGAAGGCTTTTTTTACCCCACATTCTTCAGGTTTGGCCTAGGAACTTCTCTTTATGGATGAAAAAACAATGATCCAGCTCACTCGTCTTTCATCCCACTGCTGATCCCTTCCTCATGTACCATGCTGCAGAAAACTGTTGCCAGAAGTTAGTTCTAAACCAACAATGCTCCACCTCCTCCTCCCAAAAGCAGAATGTTGTTCACAGGTGCTGAGACAGTCATGCTTCGTGGCACCAAAAGTGCTAAAGCCTCAGATCTCAACTTGACTCCCTGTGCTGCCCCAGGTTTCTTTTCTTCCTTCCCAATGAAGATGGATGCCTACCAGTATCAGTTGCCTTTTTTTCCTGATTTTATTCCCTTTTCCTCCAAACACATTTTTAGATTTGAGATGCCCACTGCAACATTTTAAAATCTTCCACTACTGCTTCCAACTTTGTTATCTCGCCTGCAGTCCGAGACAACTATATTTTGCTAAAGGCCACTCTTAGAAGAAATCCACAATGTGTCGTAATCATATCTAGCTTATGTAGGAAAGGACAAAAAAACTGCTCATAACTATTTTACAGGAAAGTATAAAGATACTGTTACAGAAAGATTTGTTTCTATATTACGAAACAGCTGTAGGCAGAAATAATTCCCAGTAAGTGTATAGAAGTTGCCACAGAAAAGTAGTTCATATAAAAAAGTACAAGTCCTCATATTTTTAAACCATTTCTCCTGCAATTTTAAAATGGTGGATACCATTTGTAGTTTTTTCTTTTTCTTTAATTTTTTTTCCTTTTAAAGCAGATAAATTGTTTTAGCACAGCAATAACAAACCAATCATGTCTGAAAAGTGAATTAGCCTGCGAGTTGCATTGGCATGAAGCTCAGAGCCAGATAAGACAAGTTGAGGTGGCTTAAGGCTAGGGAGGGATTAGATGGGTGTTGGGCCTCTGGAACACAATCTCTGCACTCCATCAAGAGAATTTACTGCCATCTTTGAAGATGAGCAGGCTGTGAACTGAAATCCAAGACTAAGTTAATAGGACAAGTTTCTGGCTGGAGAGCAAACACACTCTGCTATGAGGGCAACAGCTGTGACATAAGCAGTGGATAAACGGCGCATTGCCATGAGTGTGAGTTCTGAGGAATTACCACTGTGGGTCCTGACATACCCAATCATCACACATCCTAAGGCAGCCCTCTGCAATCAGATGCAGAGAGTGACAAACCTATTCCTTTTCACTTTTGTGCTTTCCAGGGTGTTCTTAGATTCACAGGTAAATCACACAGATGCCATCTCCAATTAATAGTGCCAGATAACCCTTTCCACACAAGATACTCAAGCATCAGCAATGGTCATTACTGACATGAAAGCAACAGTGAAGAGTTTGAAAAAAAAACTCACTCGCCAAACAAAAGGTACCCAGTTCTAAACTTTGACTGTAACACTGGGTGATACCAACAAAAGCAGGATAACACAATAATTAGCAAAAAACATTACTTAAAAACCAAGTCCAATCATAATCAGCAGTCTGTACACAAGCCAAAACCTCAGCTACAGCCAAGGTACACAAATGTTCAGTGCATCAAACAAGATTTCAAACAAGGAGCCCAGACACAGCCACCATGTGGGAAGTATCCCTAGGAAAGGTATCCCTAGTTCTCCTACAGGTTTCCTATAGCTCTGAAATTTAATTAAATAAAATTTAATTAAATAAAATTACCATCCAATTTTAATAGTATTACCTTTATCACAAAACAGCCTAGTCTTAAAAATAAGTATTAAATTAGCTTAGAAAATACTCATTGACCATTTGACTTGAAAACACATTTCTTCAGCTTTTGGGATCTCATTACTTGGGTGCATAACAAAGCACAGACCAGCCTAGCACACACCTGCAGAACTAAAACAGACCTGTGGAACGTGTGCCAATGAAAGATCTATCAACACAACAAAAGAGACAATTGAGACAACATGTAACAGGCATAACCAAAGAAGGAAAACCCAACCTACAGCTCTTAACTCCTGCATGGAGTATCTGCAGTCATTGTTAAGTTGTCTCTGTGTTCACGAAGGAGAGAAGATGGAGCATCAACACCTGCAAGTTCTTGATTTATAATGCCCTACTGTTCACAGCTTTGCACAAAGGAGATATTTTCTCTTTCAGACAAACATCCCTTCCATATCCTTCTCTGGTCTGGAGCATTAGAGTGGTACATTCTTTTTACCAGAAGCTTTTATAAAGTGATGTTAGTAACTCTACCTGTAAACATCATTCAATTGCACAGGGGATGTCTGTTTTAAATTTACACTGAATTTCAGGGACCTATATCTGGCTATGTACAACCCTTTTCCAACTTGACCTTGAGGCAAAATTTCAAAGTCACAAAAGGAAGAGAGTAATAACAAAAAAAAAAAATTATAATTTATATCTATGAACTGTTAGTTTACATTTAGACTTCAAAATATTGCACTTAAGACTCTTACACAAGAATTCTGTTTAGGAGATATGCTTCTGAAATACAATTAGCATCTGAAATGCTACCATAAAGTTTTTTTTTTTTTCCTTTTTAGCTGATAACTGCTTAAGAGATAAAATAAATATTTCATACTTTCAGGCTGTTCGACAACAGAAAAATTAGATATGTTTACAGTTACATGAAAAGCTTCTTACTTGCCTTGCAGCATCTTCGTGAGATTTCATATGAGAACTATTTTTTGCATTTCGAGCCTTTAATTTTGGGTAAGAGGTCAATTTTTTCTAAAATTTATGAAAGCAGAAGATTCAGTTCTGAAATGTGTCTGTGGAAGTGAGAAGAGGGGAAGGGAGATAAATTGCAACTTCTGGTTTGTTCTTGTCATTAGAACTAAGAGAATAGAGTATTATTACACTTTTTTTTTCTTCAAGCAAAGAGAAAAATACAATGTAAGCAACCAAGTGAGAAAGAAAAAGGGCAAACATGGAAAGTCATACACTTCTGCATATAAACAGAAGCCTTGACCCTGAAAATGCAAACAGCACCTTACCCTCAATTAAAGAAGGCTGAGAGGTGGACAGAGTAGAAACAGTGACCAGTCACAGCCCATCACAGGCCACTCACATCAAGCTTGTTGTGCTGCAGTTGTGACTCACTGCACTTCTTTAACAATTCCCTACATGCTTAAACTTGAATGACAAAAGATTTCAAACAGCAGACCATAAAAATCTGTGCTGATATCTGAGTCTTTTTTTTTTCTTTTATATCATCTAACAGACAGTTTTGAGTAACTATTTTTATTTCTAGATTTCATTTTCATTTCAGTGATTCCACAGCTTTTAAGTTTCACACCTGTGAACGTCACACCTCCTGTTCCCCAGCTGTGGAAAAGCAGGTCCTTGCACTGCTGGGCTGTGCTGCCAGGCAGCAGGAAATTCACATGCAGCTGGTGCCTCCTCCCACCCAAAATCCAACACAGAGGCCACAACTGCGGGCACATTCAGTGCCCTGCACAGGCAATGCAGAGTGTGTCTGCACTTCCCTAGGCTGTGTAGAATGTGGTCACCACAGCAAAGCTAACACAGGCAGGAAAGGCCTTTGGAGAGCTCCAGAAGCCAGAGTTCCGAGCACTCAATGACACCTCTGAAGACAGAGAAGTGAATATCTTAAATTAATTTGACTAGTCCCTTAGTACTTGAGTTATTGAAAAGGAAAATATTAAACCAATTTATCTCAGAACTTGAAAGGTTAGGTCCAATAAGTAAAATGGAGCACAGACAATGAATAGCAAAGGATATAAGATACCAGCTATAGGATAAAAGATACCAGGTATATTATTTTTTATAATAAATAGGTTTATCAACCTCTTTTATAATAGCCTTTGTCCTAAATCAAAATTAGACAAAGGAATGCAAATCAAAGAATATTCTTAATCAGTGCTTTAACTACAAGATTAATGATTCATTTAAAACAAATGTCTACTCTGATAAAAGAAAATCTCATTATTTTAAAAAGCCTTAGTCTGCTTGATTACTCCATCTAATAGGAATGTAAATTAAATAACAAAACATAAAACCCATTTATCTTACAAATTTTACATTAATAACAATCTTGTGTTGTAAGCTGCTGCTGAGTAAACTAGTAATGAAACAGCTAGACAATAGTTTCAGTTAAAAATCTGCAGCAGCTTGGTTTGCAACATAAAAGATAACAAAAATACAGCCTGCATATCAATTGCATCTTTTCAGCAAAATACACAAGTATGAAAATGCTGGCCAGGATTACAAAGATGGATTAAAACCTTTCTAGTCATAGGAGACAGGCCAGTAGAGTCACTTACTGCAGAGACCATTTTATTTTATCACTCATCATATCTAATGAATACCCCATTGCAAGAAGCAACAGTAGTGTTTTCCCTCTAACAGCAGCTTTTTGCACATATGAAAATGCTTGTAGGAAGGCTTCTGCCAATGTAGCTAATATTTCAGAAGGAAAGAAAATTGCATTCTTAATGATGTTACCATCACAGAAATTTCAGTTCAGTGCAAAGCAGGCTGGGGAGTCAGTCGAAGGTCAAGCCAGTCAGAAGTCAAGTTCCTTGACAGAACAGGATTCTGAAGTTTAATTGTTTTCAGGGAGAAGTCTGCTGATAGGTCAATAGCTTGAGTTTTATAGCTGACAACATTCATGGAAAGAAATAACTTCCAAGGCTAAAATGGCTATGGACCACTGAACAACAAGATGGAACAAAAAGTAGCTCTACAAGTTAAATTGTATTTAAGCTCACCATTTACCAACTTTTTAAAAAACGCTACCTGCATTACTGATAAGTAAAGCAGGGTTACGTATCTCTCAAAAGCTGTTGAAATACAAAACAAAAATACAAAGTTTTATAAGAGAATAAAGAAATCTTAAGATCATATAAAAACTGCTTGATGTTCTAATAGATCACAGAATGTCTTAGCTTGGAAAGACTTTAAAGACCATCTAACGCCAACTCCTTTGCCATGGGCAGGGATATCTTTCAGTTGCAATTTACCAGTTGAACTATTAACACAGAACTAAAATTTAGAAGAAAGACAGGAAAACAGCAAGTGGAATCTTCAGATTTCAGACTTATCCATATGGATTCTTTAACTGCTAGCAAAACTTATGGCAATTAGGAAGCAAGAATTAATTATATAATCAATGTTATAATCTCAGTGATCTCCTCTGGAATATGCAAGCCCATGTGGGCACCTTCTCATAGCATCCACAGAAATTCTTCCTGCCCCTAAGGAAGATGAAAGACAGAAATGGGAAATCTTTAAAAGTTCTCCGAAAGTATTGAAAGTACTCATTCCATTCACTTGCTCCTCAGTAAGTGATAAGACTTATATCATTCTTGTAGATAAAGTTCAAAAATAAAATTTGGGATGCAGAGTTGGAGTCAGTCCACAGCCAATTTTTACTTGCTCAACTAACTTCCACATATGAATAAATTTGCAAGCCCTTTCAAAGTACTAATGAAAAAAACCCTGTTTCCTCCACTTTCATAATCACAGGAGATATATTAATAACTTTTCACTCCAACTGAGTAGAGCTCCCCATCTGCAGCTTCACAGCCCTTGATTGAATTCACAAGGTACTATTTGTGTATTCAGAACAGAAATCTGATTGCCATCTGTATGCACTGATTAGTTAGTGATCAAATAAGGTGCAAAATATATTCAAGTACGCAAATCAACTCTTTGCCCAAATACCGAAGGCTCAGTTATGCATAGCCACCTGAAACATGTCCTTTATGTTCCGCAATTTGCATAGCTTTAGTATTAGTTTTCATCATCATCTCAGGGAATCAATTGAGCTACTATCACAAAGTTAGCACACTGATGTTGGAGAAACACTGCACTAGTTTTGATGGAACCTAACAAGGACTGTTATTAGCACAATAAGGCATTTTAGTTGGTTTAGGTCTCTTATACATTGGTTTGCATGCAACAGTCTGGAAAGAGGCAGGATTGTTTTAAATTACATCCTTTTCACAGAGACAGAAAACTGCAGCAGAGATAAATTCAGCAAGTAAGAAAAACCAAGAGAGAAATGAACACTGAAGTCAATAATACTGCACGAGATGTAGCCTCTACTTGATTTCTAGACCTGATGCTACAAAATCAGGCAAAACTTACTGCTGAAACCACACAATGGTTTAGTGATACGAGAAAACGTGTTCGTGAGTACAGTCTTAAGAGTCTGTGTCACCAAGACAAAAACATTTTTCCAGATCTTTCTAAAAACATCTGACTTAGCCTCTTTTTTGAGGACACCAAATATCCACAAGCATAAGAAATGACTGTGCATCAACAGAAGCCATGCATGGCAACCTCCTGCCAGGACTTAAGTGCAGTTAGCTCAGAAACCATCCAAAGTCAAAGCTATATACATCCTTGACCTTTCCTGCTCCTTCAAACCAAGCTAAATTCACTCTACCATAAAGTGGAAATTTAAATGAAAACAAAACTTTATGCACAGAAGCACAGCATTTGATCTATTTTCTCCCTTTTCCTCCTTTGCTGCTAGAGCTAGCAGAAAGCCAGAAATTCATTCGGACTGCTACCAACACCCTGCCCGACAGGGTGTCAGGTTGCATTCTGACTTTGTAGGTGTTTTTTTTGTACTATTGCATTTATTTTTACTTTTTTTTTTCTCTCTTCCTATTAAGTTGTATTTCTGACTTGGAGTCTCTCACTGGTTTGTTTCCAAACCCCAACACATATCTTAAGCAAAAAAGAAGCAGAGTTTTAAGCACATATTATATTTATGAGCTATATATCTTGCTATTTTTTCTCGCTAATAACTTTATTACAGAGAGAGATAAAGCAAAGTATGCCTCTGAATAAATGCTGCCTTCCCTGGTGTACTGGGTCTGGCTGGGATGGAGTTAATCCTGTACAGCCCATATCATGGTGTATTTTGGACTTGTGATTAAACCAGTGTTATTAACACACCAGTGTTCTGGCTTTCACAGCATCATGGTTTTCTTTTCACTTCTCTGCCCACCTCAGCAAGAAGGCCAGAGGTGTGACATGACGTTGGAAAGGGACACTGTTTGGACAGTGGACCAAAACTGAGATTTCCTATGATACGCTATTATGCTCCGCAATAAGAGCTCAGGGAAAGGAGGAGAAGCAGGGGTTTGGTTATGGCTTTCATTTTCCCAAGCAACCATTACACGTGCTGAGGCCTCGCTTTTCAGGAATTGGATGGCCATCGGCCTGCCAACAAGAGATAGTGAATATATTTCTGATTTTACTGTTCTGCTTGCACATGCAGCAGCTTTGCTGTTTCATCTCAACTCAGAGGTTGCCAGCTTCTGCTCTTCTAATTCTCTCCTCTGTCCCACTCTGGGGGGAGTGGCTGGGTGGGTGATAGCTGCTAGCTAGTCAACCCATTACACCTGGTCACAGTCAAAGATACTGTTCTCACTATTACACTCCCTGTGTTTCTTCTCACATTTGGGAATTCTGAATAAAGCAGATGGATTGTGACATTTCTATTCCTTTTAATCTAACATACTCATTGCAATTTAAAGGGCATGGATGAAGATACAATTGAGAATCGGCAAAAAATAGATAAATATATCCAAAAACCATGAAACATTCGTAACACCTACTCTCAGCTACTTTACACTGTAAAGTCATTGTGCCCAACAACTGATTAAGATAGCTGATGAAAATTATCTAGTGCCGATAGTATGAATACCTCTGAAGCGTATAGTGCTTTATACACCATGAAACCTTTAGAATTTAACTGAATTATTAATAAACAACTGAGAAAAAATAGATTTAGATATATGAAGAGTTACAAAACTGGGCCTAAGAGTGTGAAGCTGTGATCTAAAGCTTTCTACATGTATTAGACAAATATTGTACAAAATACTAAAAAACAGTAAGATACATATGAACAAATTGTTTGCCACTCGTTGTTAAAGCAGGAGTTATCTGTTAGCTACACAGACACATAATTGGACACAGAGGCAGCAACCAAGTACAAAACAGGCTCTTAGTGGAAAAATGCAAGGAAACAAATAGAACAGGAGGGTGAAGTCACTAGAACAATACACATTTCATATATAACAATTCTACAGGTCTCCAAACAGCTCAAATTGAAAAGTTCCCCTTTAATCAAAATGACCTTCTCTTTTTTGGTCAAAAAAAACAAGGACAAACAGAATAAAGTATTAGTAATCATCTTGGTTACAAGACAAATTGTTCATTACATCAGATGATACTGTGGTAACCTGTTCACTAACACGGGTTTCATTATTTTGCTCAGATAGGTTAATGAATTTTGTCCCTTTTCACATTTATTTTTCCTCATCTTTATTAGATCTCCCATGTACATATGATGAGGACATGACTGTCATCTCTATCACAAACACCACTACCTTCAACTCTCTTCAGAAAATTATGTAGACAAATAATTAGGTAAAAAAATCACCTGCCCTGATTTTAACTGGTGTGAAAAATAAAAAATTGAGATTATTTAATCTCTATAGCCTTAAACAAAAATTTAAATAATCCTGTTATTATCAAAATTACATGGATTATTATTCAGATGAGCATTAAAAAGTATTACATTGACTTTGTATGCAAAAAATTCATTACTTTAAGATTGGAACTGGGTATTTTTTCATTGAGACTGGATTCTTTACTATAAGCAATACCAGCACAAAATCTCTCCTTTCCTTTGAGAAGCAGCAACAATCAGGAGGAGAAGCTTCCGATGGGCTCAAGCACAGTATCAATTTACATGACAGTTTTCACCATCAGTCTATGTATATTATGCAGCTCTTGGTGAATAAATTCACAGAAAGTGTGATTTTCTTCTGTCCTTGCCAGTCTGAAAAGGACAAATAACCTACATATTCCAATTCAAAGCCCATATTTTAATCCAAGTAATGGAAGAAAGTTTGAAGAACTCTACGATTTTTTCATGTGCTCTTAATACCTTATTACCTAAAAAATACCCAGAAAAAAACCCCAAAAAACACTAACAAACATTTTGTTTGATGGAGGAGACTACCATAAATTTTAGGGCAAAACATAGCAATAAAGTCCAATCAGTCTGTCATACTCTAGCACAACATGTCAGCTTCAACACAAGGGCAAGTGAACCCACTTAATTTCTGGTGAAAGCTGAAGAAGTTTGAAGGGATACACTGAGATATACAGCAGACCTCTGTTGCGGTGTGCTATGGCAGGTTATTGGTTTGCCCCATAACCAGCCACTGCCATCCCCTCCCATCCCGTATATTTGGTTTCTCCCGTTGGAAAATTCTGTATTCCCCAATACCCCCATGGTATTCTTCCCCTCCCACAATGCTTCCCATTGGTTCTGTACTTTTGCCCGCGAAAATTCAAACCCCGCAATCCTGCACCATTGGATGTGTTCTGTATTCTCTCCTCCCACTCTGTAAAAGATAAAACTCCTGTGTAACTGCCCTTCGTGGCTTTTTCCCTTCGCTTCTTGGCGTGACCCTGGCGCCCGAATAAACCGACCAGGAGAAGCCCCTCCGCCTCCCTCCTTCTTTCCTGGCGCGCCCGCATCACCGGTGGGTCTGGTGAACCCGAACTGGAACTTCGCCGACCCCCCCGCGCCCGTGAGCAGCCTCCGCCACCCTCTCCCGTCCGGGCAGGTGCCGGCACTGGCGAACACAGCGAGCCGGACAGCCAGTGTCTCGGCAGACCTCTCTAACATATCCATTGCTGGAAAGTCATTTTTTCTCTCTTAGCTATCTGGAGAGAAACAGCTGTTGGCTCAAACAACAGTGACTGAACATTTTTTCACTCTGGTGCACTCTGATAAGTAAAAGCTACATTCAACTGAGACAGGAATGAGCTTCCACAATCAGTACCTCATGTAGCTTTGAAATATCCCCTCAAGGGAGACCTTTTGTTGAAACAGTATCCCTAAGTAAAATTTTCCACCATTTCTGTCAGACTACAAAATAAGAATCAGAATAATACAGATTGAAAAGCTCTCATGAGATCAAATTTGCCTAGCTGAGGTTCTCTGCTCAAGTTCTGAACATCTTTGTAGGTGGAGACTACACATCCCTCTCAGATTTAACATCTGACCACCCTCAATGTAGAACAGTTTTTCTACTATTTTATTGGATTTACCTCATTGCAACTTCTCTCTGATGCCTCTTGTTCTGTCATTGTGCACCTACCAGAAGAGTTTGGCTTCATCTTCTCTGTAATTACACACCAGACAGTTTAGGACAGCCACAGGATCTTTCCTTCTTCAGGCTAAACAAACCCAGCTCTCTCAGCCTCTCCTTGTATAAAATTTGTTCTAGCATCCCGATGGCCTTTCTCTGGACTCACTCCAGTATATCTATATATTTCTGGTACTGGGGAGCCCAGAGCTCAACACTGTATTTCAGATGCAGTCCAACAAACAGCAAACAGAGGGAAATAATCACTTCACTCCACCTGCTCTCTATGCCCTTGCTTTTATGTCTAGTATGTAGTTGGCCTTCTTTATTGAGAGGATATATCACTTTCACATGTTCAGCTTGTCTACAGGGGCACGTAAATTATTTTCTGCAGTTCCAAGTCTCCAGACTGGACTGTTGTACCTTGATTCCTGTAGATAGTAAACTCATCTTCATTGTTTTTGTTTTTAAGAGCAGCTGGGCTACAGCATCTGGGCTACAGTATCTCATACTTGAGCACTTCACAGTCTCTCTTCACAGCAAACCAGGTAAGTTCTGTTTATTGCTCTACTCTAGCATAGCATGTAAGCACAAAAGGCAAACCAAACCTTTTCATTAGCCAAGAAAGAACTTGGATTTTCAACCAAGGCCAAGACAGTGCTGGCAGAAAGCAAAGTTGCTGTGTATCACCTCATAAATCCTGGACTCTGTCCACATGGGTAGGGAGCTAGGAAAAGACTGCTATGAGTCATCTCTCAAATGCTGTAAGGTTACCCCAACCTGAGTGTCCTTGTAAAATCACCTTACAGCCACAAAATATGCATTTGGGACTTTTGTTTTTGAACATACTATCATTTACTTCCTCTTCATTGTTTTGGTCCTTTGATATGTGATGTGCAGAAAGTAATATTTCTTAATCTTCACTTGGCTCAGAAAAACAATCTCTGTCACGCCACTGGGTGTCTAAGCACTAAACTATGTAATTAATTCTTTGGAGGAGGGGGTTGGAAGTAGTACTTCATTATGAGCACACGCCAAACCTTGGTCTCATTTTCTTTGCACTGTTTGCCTCAATATAAAGACCAATGTATCTGTAAGAAGAAGTTAGAATGAAATATAACATCATACACTGAAAATTTTGCTTTTGGAAAAATAAATGTAAGCTGCAAAGCATTTGATACTGTAATTTCCTGAAGTAGCTTACCAGGAGCAGAATGATCTTACCAGCCCAGCATCAAAACTGAATGTCTAATTCTTTACTCCTTTACTGCCTGTGTTCCTATATATCTGTAAACAATGGGAGTAAAATGTTACTATTTTAGCAAGATATGTTTCCTGCTTTTAGCAAAGAGTGAAATCTGTCAAGTATCCCCAAGAGAGTTTGCCAAGATCTTGATCTCTGTTCTTTGCAGCCATTACACCTGAAACTGATTTTTACTGCTAAAACACAACTTTTTGTGACCGTAGTTGAGCTTCCATGAAGACTAAGGCAGCCCTGGGGAATAATTGCAACAATAAAGTATAGACACATCAGCTATCAAAAGATAGCAGAATAGTCACATGGTGCTGACTCCTACTTCTTACCTCCTCTTCTACTAATGCATTTAAAAGGGAAAAAAACCCCATATCACACTCTTTCTTGACATCTTACATGTAAGTGTATGAGTTAATAAAAGTTCTGTATTTTTTATGATATGTTACAGAGTCACAAATAGGACAGCAGAAAATCCCTGCAGTGAATACTTCGAAATGTATTACAGACTGATGATAATATAAAAGGATGTGAGAAGACAAGAGTTCCAGAAGAAAATTCAAAAGTGTGCACATGTACAACTATAGAATATCCTGAGTTGGATAGGACCCACAAGGATCATGAAGTCTAACTCCTGAATCCACACAGGATTGTGGGAACCCTGAATGCAGAGAATATTTCCCTGCCTGTTTTGAAGGGTTCTACCCCCCTGGACAACACTGTCTTTGACCTTCATCCATGGAGAAAACTGCCAACTCTTTGGGAAGAACTAGAATCTACTCTAGTGTGAACTAAATGATAGAATGTTATTTAAGGTTATCACAGGGTGAAAAATCTAAAGGTGTTGGGTTTATTAATGTAGTAAATAAATAAAAAGCAAAAACTCCAAAATGGAGGATTGTTGTTTCTAGACCTTCTTCTTCTAGTACTCCATATTCTGCAGTAGAAGATGTCTAAAATTATTGGATAAAAAATTCCGCAGTTCCTGTGTGCGTGACAGGAGCATTTGTATAACATTGGTAGAAAAATGAAAATATATTTCGTTTTAAGTTTTTATTGCATTATTTACCTTTAAGAAGGCCATGTTATCTTGATTCTCAGGCATTCTGCTGCATTCTCTGCTTTGTGCTGTGTCTGGGTCACGCTAGTGACTTTACTTCTCTGATAAGACTTAATAAACTATCTTAAAGCAGAGAGTGCTGAAAGTTTCTCTTAGCTATCGGACTCCTGGCAAGGACTCTAAATTCTTCCCCCATCAGGGGAGACCTGGCTTAAGACACAGCAAAATCAGAGCCAGGGGTCCACAAGGATAACCTAAAAGTTAAACCTTAACCTGTTAAAGAGCAAACATTTAAACACCAACAGACCTGGGGTCATGATCACTGCCTGGAGGATCTTGTTATAGTGCCTGACCACTCCCTCAGTAAAGAACTTTTTCCTAGTAGCCAATCTAAACTTCCCCTTTCACAGCTTCAAGTCATTTTCTCACTTATAACTTTCATGATCAGACACACTATTTTATATATTATGTAACATCTACCTAACGTCAGCTGTTTCTATTTCAATATCTGCTTTACCTAACAGGGTTCTACAGATAATCACATTTCAAGGAAGTAAAATAGTAATAACCTCCATGGTGTGCTTGTTATTTCCACCTTCTGGTAACTTGCTTATCTATTTCAGAACACCGCAAATATGTTTCTATATCAACAGCAAGAAAAGGTAATGAGATTATGGAAGTGGTTAAGGCACTCATTACTATGATGTTGACTTAATAAAAGGAATCCATTTTAAGAATTGCAGCACTGTAAAGATAATGTAAAACTTTTTTTTTTTTTTTTTTTGAAGACACTGCAATACTGCCAGTCTGAGACAGCTGCCCTTATGGAGGCAGATGTAAACTAAGGAACCCTATCCACAGCCTCATTAGAATGAGACTGAGTGAAATAGAGGAATACAGAAAGGGAAAACAGAGCAGCATCTGAGGTGTGATACTACAGGCTGTGGAGCCAGGAGAGTCTTCAGAGTCCTAACCCACACAGAACTCTGTGCATCAGCAGGTAGCATAGACAACACCAAAAGCAGAAGTCACAGCTGATAGCTCTTGGGACATGGCATATTAGGAAGCTACAGAGTTAGATAAATCTCTGAAGTAATCATGCTTACCTGCACAAGGAAGTACAAACAAATATAGTACCTTCTGGATGTTCGTAGTCTGTACATCTTTATAGGTGCAGCATTCTTTTTGAAATCTGTACTTATTTCACAGGGAGGAAACTGTAGGTGAAAATTTTAGTTGCCGCTCTCAAGATTTTAGTCTTGAAATAGGTATAATATAGATGTAGGATAGAAAAGAACATGTCAATTTTAGTTAAATCTGAAGTTCATATATGAAGCTTGACACAATAGAAGAAACACTGTCACAAAGCTCACTTGATGATCACAAAAAATGGATAAAATCAACTTTTGAAGGGTTGAAGGGAGAAAAGATAACTGCACAGGATCAGAATCAAAAATAAAAAAACTTGGGGGTTTATTGTGTTTTGGGACTTTCTTGTTGCTTTTTCTTTTTTTCTGATTGATCAAGCAAAGCTTTTAAAACAAAGACATTTTCAGTATGTAGAAGGAGCCTACAAGAAAGATGGAGAGGGACTTTTTCAAGTATATGTAGGGATAGGACAAGGAAGAATGGCTTTAAAGTAAAAGAGGGTTGGTTTAGACTAAAAATAAGGCACAGAAGCCCTGACTGCTTTCTAGTTAGGCAGTTGTTTTTTTTTTTTTAGGAAAGCTAGCATGTAACACCACAAGAATAATAAAACCTTTTTGTTGATGTTTTTACAGCTACACATTGAAACTTCCCTTTAAATGGCTACATTCTTACATGGTGCAGCAGATTATGATTAAAGAAAAAGTAGTGGAAAATAAGATTTACATACTATGTATAATATCACTATTTGCTGATACTAAGTTATGTTTGAGTGCAACGGATTCTCTGGCAGAACAGTTACACAGGGATCTCTTTCAACCAGCACCTCTATCCTACATACAGTATTCTACAACACCAGAATACCATTTTTATCCCTGCAACTGCCTGAGTGGGGCATACATCAGACTAGACAGAGTTTAAAACAGTAATATGGTACAAGACTGAGGTTTAAATTAACCCCTAAAACTCTAAGGACAGATACATGTTACTGTGGTGCAGTTTATTCAATAACTTTTATTGATGCATTTTGTGTCTGACTTTCTGTTCTGTACAAAAAGCCCGCTTGACTCTTGCTGTGAAATACACTTAAAGATAGTTTCTCGACCGACCAGATCTTAAAAGTTCTGGTCACCTCCACGCCCATTAATTTTGGTGAATTTTGTTGTGATTTCATATTCCAGCTGCAGATTTTTAAAAAATGTGCTCACACTTAGCATATTGTTCACCTATGCTGCACTGAGATATTTCTCGGCATTCATTCTTTTTCCCACAGACTGACAGGGTTTGACAGATAAAAATATGATGCAACAAAAAGCCATGCACCCTTTTAAATAATTTTACATCAAGTCGTTCTTCTGCTCTTAAAATAATGGGTACTGAGTAAAGATTAAGTATGACCCTCTCTATCTTGGTAGCTGCAACCTGGAAAATGTAGGTCTTTACCACCCAGAATCTCTTAGGAAAAAACTGACATCTGTTGAAATACACTCTGAATAATATTTAACTAAAATACTTTCTTTTATAAATAACTGTGAAAAGAATTGTAGAATGCTGTTTAAAAATATTTCAATTGCTGCATTTCAATTCTTAAATGCCTTTTTTACAAGTAATATGCACTTTAAATAAACTTACTGTAATTCAAGCTTGTAACTTTAGACAATATAGTTATGTATATAAAGTAGGTTTATATTCTATAATAAAAAAATATCATTTGTGTTTAAGACTGTGTCTTTTAATTACATACATATATGCATTTCTTCTCTTACTATATTTTATTATTTTTATTATTATTATCATCATCATCATACTCATCAATTTCTCTGCATTTAATTTACTTTTTAGATTGGGAATGGAATATCATGGAGCCAGTCAAAGCTAGCAGGGATCAGGCTGAAGGAGGAATGACAGCATCTCCACCACGCCCTCACCTATGCCACTGGTTCCCCTGGAGGACTGCTCTCCTTGCTCACAGCAGGAATACACCTGAATGTCTTCATAATACCCAAGATACCACACTATTAGCTGGGGCACCTCAGTTTTCCTTTAGCTACAGGTTAATGAGAAATAGCTGAGAGCTGATGAAATTATATACTTCTCAACTTTTTCTACTTTTGTAGAACTCTACTTTTGATCCTTCTGGATTTATAGTTAATTAATAGTAAATTAAGTCCACAGTAAACCATTAGTTAGATTTTGTGTTTAGAAAAGATGCAAGAGGCCTTAGGACTAGAAACTGGTGATAGAGGTTCTCCACAAGGCTTTAGTTCATGATTTTTTTTAATTTGTCCTTTAAATTAACTCTTTAACACAATGAAACTTGTGCTTTAAATCCCTGACTATTGCTAAGTACCTACAGTGCAGAAAAGTAAAACTGCTTACAGTATTTTCAAATGTGGTAACCGAAATACTATATATAGTTCTTTAAATACCTTTTACTCAGATTAAAACTATTCAGCAAAGGAATGTCTTTTGTCCATAACTCATTGACTCACATGCATTAATTGTTTGTCTTCCTGAAATAAAATCAGGTAAAAGTTGAACTTAAGTCTTGGACAAAGACCTCAAAGAGCGAGGTGAAGATAAATCACTTACGAACAGCATTTATATCACCAGTCCCAGTGAGGCTTCTTTGTTTATTGAAAGACTGTTTGAAAATGTATTAATAACTTTTAATTTGATAGACTGTACTTGCCCAAAATAAATCTAAGCCATTTCTAGACCATCACTTTAACTCACATCAATTTAACTCATTACATGGGAAGAAATTCTTACTTGCCTCCAGAGTATTTTATTTAAAATGAAAGTGAAAAGAATTCATAAATTAATCATCCTTTTCAATTATTCTTTCCCAAAGCAGTGGGAGCACTTATTTTCAAGATATTTTTTTCCTACTTACATAATATAAGACTGCTCAGTAAAACTCACTGTGCACCCAATTTAGTGCTGCATTTTGGTTAGTGACACAGCTGCTGCCCTAACATTTTCAGTCTTCAGAGCGGTTACAAGAATCAAAGGGAACTGGGCAAGGACTAAGTTGTGAAGTCAAAATTGGAGTCATCTCTGATGACTAATAAATATTTAAGAGCTAAGCTTTTATCCAAACCAGTTTATGTTCTCTACAATTATTGAACACTACTTCAACAATCTGGAGTTTGATATTTCAATGAACCAAATGCATTTGTAGGGATATTTCACTTGGCAAGCCATGGAAAAATTGATTTAGATTTTTATCATGTTATAACACTCTCTTCCTAGTCCCCAGAGGTGGTAACTCAATAACTGCAGGATTAGTTCAAAAAAAAAAAAAAGCAGTCAGAGGTTAAAATCCACTTGAGAGTTTTTCAATGAATTTAAGAAAGGCTAATCAGGCATGCCAGAGGGGTGTGCAACTTATCAATGACCTATCAAGTTTTCATGGTGCAGCACGTCTTGCAATTCTAGTTAGGCATTATATCTTGCATTTTAGGAGAGAATTACGCTTGGATTTCTATCAAAAAGAGCAGCTGCTGATCTTTGTCTTCTTTCTTATTTTGATTTGCAAGAGGCTGGAAAACAATCTTCACATTCCAAGAGGACTGGAATAAAGGGGTGATCAAAACAACACAGTCTGATGGGATATTCTTCTAATTAACAAGTAAAACAGAGTGCACGACATTCTTGGCTTTCAAATGAGATGTCATTATCTCAAGTCTTAATTTTGTGGTCCTTAAAATGGTCAACAGCTTTATCAAAAGGAAAATGAGAAAGTACCAACCATTTGTCCCAACTAAAACAATGAATATCTCCATTTTTGTCTGTACGTTACCTGGTATCTCTTGAGCATTGGATGGCTGCACCAGCTGCTGCCAAGTCTGCAGCCAGCCCTGGACGCTGCAGGATATAACTGGGAACATTGAAGGGGGCATATTCTCTCTGTAGAGGCAGAAATCAGTCTCTCTCCAATACATTTGACTCCATCAAGAATGTATTTTTTAATGCTATAAAGGGGTGAATTCACCCTACCCTACTGGGTTTACTTCCTTTGCTGACATACACTGAAAATACAGCCAGGCCAGGCCTACTTGGAAATCATGACTTTGCAGCCATTTCCCTACTGGTACTTTCCTGCACTGCCTCGCTGCCCCTGCCCAGCTGGCTACCTATGCTGCTCCTTGCCTGCTGCATGACCCAGAGGATACCTTTGACTACGCAGAATTACGCTCAACAGAGCGGAAGAATGAGAAATATTAAATTCCCTTTAATAAAGTTCAAACAAAGGAGCAAAATTAGCCCAAGTCTATTCAGATTCAAAACAAAGGATCTGAGTAAAGTTCTTCCACAGACATAAGACCAATCTTAAGGAAAAGTGCACTCCCAGCACTTGCTTTGCTGATAAGCACATATCTCTGCTTCATAGGCTGCCTACTGCATGGCAAAGAGAAGTTCACAGGGTGCAGCTAGTGCATTGTGGTGGCAGGCTCCAAAGAAATATACTCTTTATAAAGAAAAAGTCCTGTAGCAATTCAAATTCAGCACTCTTTAAGGCAGACTGCCTGTGTAATTACCAAGGGCAGACTGTAATATGGCAGGTCTGCTGGGCAAAATGAGTTCCTGAAAGCTCTGGAAGCTGGGCTTAGGTAAGACCTCTTGCCACAGCATTTAGTGTCCCTTTTAGTTGCACACATTTCATTGGCTCCAAATTACAATAAATTGTTAAGGAAAAAAAAATCTCAGTTATTTAACTTCTAAGGCCAGACAGCCTGTGCTTTAAATGGATGATATCTCAGGTAATGCAAATTCTTCCCAAAACTGAACCACAAAGGTATACAATAAGAATCTTCCAAGCACTCATTTGTGCTCATTTCCTTCTGCAGTCTACAAATGTGAAATCTAATTCTATAGGACTTCATACTCTCTTTGCATTCATTTAGGCTGGAAATAAATGGTGGTTTTGCTTTTTAGAAGGTAACGTAACATTTTCCATGATCAGGATTTTCAAAAGAAACTACCTCTCCAGTTCTCCTTTGTGCGCAGCTACGCATGAGAAGCTGTGAGGTGTAGAACAGAGAATGCTAACCCATCATTAAGAAAATGCCTTATATGACATATAAAGTTTCTACTTCCTGGGAAAATTAGAAGAGCTGCTCAGTATCCTCATGAACCAAATCAAGTCAGACATTAAGACCCAAAACCTGGCACTACCCTTTTAAAACCACAATTGACTTTTTCTAACAGAGAAAGGATGAAGTAAGTTGTCATTATGTTTTAAAGCAACCCAAAAGCATTTTTACCTCTTCTTTGTCTCCAAACTTTATCATCTGAAGTCTATATGACATGTTCCTACTGCACTTTTTTTCTTTCTAAAAAGAAGAATCAGTTCTTGCAACTGAACAAGAGGAACTGTCCAAAATTCAACAAAGGCAAACGCAGGGTTCTGTACCCGGAGAAGAATAAACCCATGCTGCAGTGCAGGCTGGGTCTGACCTGCTGGAAAACAGCTCTGCAGAGAAGGACCTGGGGGTCCTAGTACACAAGAAGCTGTCATCGAGCCAGCAGGGCCCTTATGGCCAGAAAGGCTGATGATGTCCTGGGGTGCCTTAGGAAGAGCATTCCAGGAGGATGAGAAAGCTGATCCTGCTCCTCTACTCAGCCCTTGTGAGGCATATCTGGAGTGCTGTGTCCAGTTCTGGGCTCCTCAGGACAAGAGAGACACGGAGCTCCTGGAGAAGGTCCAGTGGAGGGCTATGAAAATGATGTGGGGTCTGGACCACTCCTCTTATGAGGAAAGGCTGAGGGAGCGGGGCCTGTTCAGCCTCACAAAGAGACAGCTGAGAGGGGAGCTCATCAGTGTCTGTCAGTGTCTGAAGGGAGGTGTCAGAGGATGGAGCCAAGGTCTGCTCAGTAGTGCCGAGTCATACGACAAGAGGCAGTGGGCAGAAACTGATGCACAGGAAGTTCCACCTGAACATGAGGAAAAGTCTGCTGTGCAGGTGACTAAGCACTGGTACAGATTGCCCGGAGCAGTCATGGAGTGTCCTTCCCTGGAGAAGTCATCTGCATCAAAGTCATCTGCACGCAGTCCTGAGTAACATGCTCTAAGGGATCCTGCTCGTGCAGTGAGGCTGGACTAGATGACTGCCAGTGGTTCCTTCCAATCTCACACATTTTGTGATTAAAATACCAGGATAATGACATGGGACCCTTATACTTGCCATAGACGCAGACAGAAGACGACAACCATGGGAGGTAGTGTACTTCCCACAGCAACAAAAGAGGTAAACAAGGGCATAGTCCTATACCTCTTTCTCTAAATCTATTTTCCTGCATACCAATCCTCCCATGTGCAACAGGCAGCTGGGTCCTAATACCCTCCTAGCATGTCAGAGTTGCATGACTTCAGAAAAGCTCATCCTCTTTAGCAGCATGTATGGAAACAGTGGCAATTTGGAGGTGCACTTCACACAAGTAGCAGCAGGGAAGGCAGGACAGTCACTTCTCTTACATGACAGCCTTTTAGACCAAAGCCTAAAGCAACAAAACAAGTTGACCTTCCACCAAAACTTTACACAATAAAAAACTCAACCACTGATGTAAAACAGACCCCCTGTTTCTGTGCACAGGTTAGTCATGGACACAGACCTCATGCCTGAGGTGCAAATTTGATACTGGTTTTACATTGATGACCTTCCCACAAAGGGCATTGGAGTTTTATGGATAAAAAGCACTATAGGGACAAAGTATAACTTCAACAGTATTGTAATCACAGCAGTACGTCACAACTCATTCACATCAATGTGACTGTAAAATCCATTCTTTTAAGTTCCACAGTAAAACAAAAGAGGAAGGTATTGTATATGAAACAGAAAGAATATAAGGTTGGGATGATTCAACAGCATTTTTGAATTATAATCACTCATGGAGAAAGTCAGCAACCAGATCTTCCAAAAATGAGCACAAAAATCTATGCAGGATAGAAATACCTTGATTCCTAAATGGTACTTCTTTCTTTAATTTTGTTTCTCCTTTCGTGTGAATTTTGCAAGTCCTCTTAACCTCTTGCTAGATTCCTCTACCAACGAAGTCACTGATGAATTCATGAAGGATATTCAAACAAATTAACTGGAGCATTTACAGAAATCTGCAAATCAGATTCTGTAAAACTGTTACTTCTACATATGAGCTCTTTGTCCACATCCCATGGTCAAACAGTTTGATGGAAGAAATAAGAACAATTACAGTGAATAAATGTTTATCAATACTTATGCCTTTAAGCCAAGCTGCACCAAATATTGCCTGAATTTCTTCCTGAAAAGAGGACCACTTAGCCCACTTTCTGGAGATAATTAACTATTATAAAGAAGCAAACAAACAAGCAAAAAGCTGACAAGAAAATAAGACTTCAATGACCTGGATCTGAGACATTTTCTCACCTGAGAATATTTAGTGTCAATTTGTAGACATTGGCAAGTGGGACTAGCAATGAAGATAGAAAATCAGAGTATCAGCAAATCAGATTTCTCAGAGAAAAGCCAATTCTCAGCTCCCTAAAACGGACAAGATTTCTTACTTCACTCACTTACTTCACTCACTTACTTCACTTTTTCTCTCAAGATTAGGTGTTGCTTCTCTCTGTGTTTTTATTTTTTGATTCACTGTTTGATTTGAATTACTAGCTCCACTGCCAGCCTTCTTCATTCATAATTCATCCCCTGCTGACAAGATTGAAGAAAAACATTTTTAAAAGAGCTAGAGAGTTACTGGTGTTAAGGATATTCAGCTGGGATACAGACATGTCAGCTTTGAGAAGCAGATCCTACAGTTATTTCATTATTTGCAAAGGTAGATCATTCTACCAGGAGAGACTTCATGGTCAACACAGATATTTGTCATGATCTACCTAAGGCAGCCCCTGGCACAGTTTGGTTATTCCTGCAAAGCCAAGTGCTCCCATGTGTAATTTTCTCTGCTTCTCACAGATTTCAAAATGTCTGCCCTGGGGCTCAGAAAAGACAACTTCTGAACACTGGCTATATCAACACCACTCATTTACCCTCACAGGAATAAATTTCATCCCAAGACTGCAATTCTCACTTGCTTTGCTTACATTTAATAATTGTTACCAGTGCAACTATATTAGCAAACAACACCTCTGCAAGGTCTTAAAATAAGCAAATCCTTGGACTTACCCTGATACAACTTTTCCCCACAAGCCTTTTTAAGAAAAGGCACTTAGCCCCATCTGCTGGATTTAGACTATTTCTCTCTGAGGCTGAAGACCACACAATACAAATAGATTTATTTTCCCTTTGTTAAACATCGTATATGCCTACAATACATGCCCAACTACTGCTAAGTAGATACCTCCCAAAGTGCTATAAAGGCATCACTCCTACCTGAAGGTCGATTAATACAGCTCATTACTGCCCTTAGGAGCAGCAACACCCATCCTTGGCAGACCTGTCCCCAATTCAGAAGTAATTTCTTATATTTTGCCCTGTTTGCTATGATAATTATAAACACAGAGGGCACTGAAGCTGGGCTGTCCAACCAGATACAATTAACTATTTCAAACAGGTAAGCAAAAATCACTGGAGAAAAAAAAAGCCTGACTAGCAAATATGAACATGATCTTTCAATCTGAACCTGTAGTACTATAAAAACACACCCACTAATAACACTGCAGTGTTATGAGTAATTTTAGAAAGGAGTGTTTTGCACGTAATGGGAAACAAATTCTCTTAATAAAGGAATATCCTCATTTAAAGAAAGCAACAATGAGTTTAGAAGTTCCTAAATATATATTCATTATTGCTTCTTCCCCTAGTATGCATTGTTTCAGCTCATCAGATTCTTCTAATGAATAGCCAGAATGGGATAGAGATACATAAAATTTCATTAAAATATATTTTTAAAATACTATTTACAATTATAAAATTCTAAATCAGAGTTTCGGGGGGGGCAGAAACGCATAAAATTATTTTCATCATCTGTCTGAGGTGACTAGTGTAACTAATAGATGGCTTACCTGTGTCAATGAAGCAGTAAGAATTGTATCAATAAAGCCTTTAAAAAAACTCAGTGGAACAAACCAAACACACACACCAAACACTTTTATGCCCTATTCTTTTTATAGGCCTTATTCTGATATTATTTTTACAAGTGTATTTTATCTTAATGAAGCATGGCTAAATTTACACTGGAGTAATGCAAAGCAGAGCAGAACATGCCTGTAGACTGAGCTCTCTGTGTACTTTGGTGGGAGTTTGCTCATCTAAGAACAGGCACAAAATGTTTTTATAGCACGGTAGGTAGTTCAGTGGAAAAATATAACCTTCTGAAACACTTTGGTTGTCAGTCGCCTACCATTGGCTGTTTATTACACTTCATTCCCCCTGAGCCAGTCACCAGAGGAGACACTGGCTTTTCTTACACTCTTTCCTCCTGAACAAGATAAATTGAAACACACCTTTTCCTCTTCCTATACTGCACAGAATTTTTAATGCAAAACAATCTCAGATATATTTATTTTCCCAAAATAGGAGGGGATTTTTTGCTTGTTTGTTTGGGGGTTATTTATTTTAATTAAAATAAAAATGAAAGCTGCGTGGTTTGCAACTACATTTTCAGAAGTCCTTTGCTGCCCTCATGTGTTTAACGGGAAAAGTAACCCTTGAAGTCTATATACAAAACAAAACAGCTTCTCCAACCAAGACTTCTTCTGTCTGAAAAGGGCATAGTGTACAGAAATAATAACCAAAAAATTACTGCTAGTTTATCTCTTTGTTCTATTAAAGCGAAGTTGACTGGTTTAAAATTTAATGACTACATATTAAAAATAAGAAAATGTATTCAGCTTGAGATAGTCATAATCCTGAAACAACAGATCTCAAGGCCAGCAGGCCAATTTAGAGAAAGCTGGTCATGTTAGGCTGGTGGAAAATCTTAAATTTTTAATGAAAACTATGTTTTTAAGTAAAGCATAATTTCACCATATTTTTGTTGCTTACACTAACTGGCAAAGTAACTTATTTCCTGTTCCGTTATAGTATACCATGGAGAATAAAACCATGTGACTGTTGCATCAAGGCTTCTGTTCCTCCCATAACCAGTATACCCAAAGCTATGGTGACCATAGCAAGCTGTGCTTTAACACTCCTCCTGCCGGCCACTACACCCTGCGCTTCTCACAGGGGTCTCAGTGCTCAGTCACAGTTTGATGGAATTTGCCCCAGAATTTGGCTGCTGAGGTTCAGACCATCCTTTAAAAGGTTTCATCATTCAGTTCTTATGTTACTGACTTCATCCTATCCAGTCCCTATGCTGATCCCAGACCTCAATCCGTCAATACAAGTTTGTAATAAGTTGTAATAACATCTCCAATGACAATCCTGGGTTTACAATGATAAACCGTATCAGAATAACCAGTAAAATCTGCCCTGTTAAGAAGCTCTTCCATTCGATGGCCATAAGCCCTAAATAGCCCTCCCTGTAACAAAACTGGTGGCAGTTCAGCCAATCCCCCAACAGCCAGTGGGAGGAGGAGGGTAAAGGCAAAGATCGTGATCACCACAGCTTTGTTCCCCAAGCACGGCGCTGCCCGGTGTGCTACTGGCACCACAGGACAGGCCACCTGTGCCTTCAAGTTGTGTTAACAAAAGGGTGCGTGGGGGGAAAGCAGCAGAGAGAACTGAAACATACAGCAGGTTTAAAACATACAAATATCCTATTTACAGCGTAAAAACACCTGGTGATTGAACTTAACAAAGAGGGCTCTGCTAACTCGTAGCGGCCCAATGGAGCTTTTAAACGCCGAACACTGAGCTGCTTGCTCAAGTACCAGCATGACCGGTCTCTGAGGGAAGTCGTGGTTTCTCTCCGTGTGTTCTTCCAGCACAACTAATCTCTCAGGGACCCAGGGGCAGCGGGCACCGGCTGTGCAGCACCGGGCAGCTCCGCTATCCCCACCCGTGCCTTCCCTTGCTAAAGCCTGTAACCTGCATTCCTGCTGCTTCCCTCTCCTACTGGCAGCCCAGCTTGCAGGTACCAACTAACTTCCCTCTCGGAGAAGGGTTTGCACGAATTTGTAACCGGGCAGATACCTGAATGCTCAGCACCCCTTCGCCCCTCCTTTGCAGCCCTGCGCGCCTGGCGCGCCTCTCCCACATGGAAAAACACCGCTGGAAACACGGCTTAGGCCAGGCACCACTGAGCGCTGTCAAACACAGCTCGGACTCGATGCTCCAACATCCCCGCAGTAGGAGCTGGAAGAGCCCTCCCGGCCCTGGACGGCGGTGCCGGGTGGGCACTCCTTGATGCCCCGCCTGGCCCCGCCCCGCCGGGCCCGGCCCCGCGGGAAGCGGCAGCGGGCGCAGCCTCCGGCCCCGGGCTCGGAAGGAAGCGCGGTTCAGCCGCGTTCCCGCTCGGAAACCAACGGGCCTCAGCTCCGTGGGTGCGGGTGCGTGCCCCGGCCCACCCCGCCATGACATGGTGGCCGATGCGGGTGCTGGCGCTGCTCCTCTGCCTGCTGCGGGCGGGCAGCGCCGCGCTCCCGGCGCCTGCAGGCACCCGGCTCCGGGAGGAGGGCGGCGGCAGCGGCCGGGGCCGTGCTGCGTGGGACGGAGGCGGCCGGGAGCGAGAAGAAGCGGCGGCGGCTGCTCTGCGGGTAGGTGTCCCAGGCCGCACATCCGGGCTGCACCGCGGGGCTGGTGCGGGTTTTGCCGGACGAGGAGGGCAGGCGAGGTGCCGCCGAGCTGCTGAGGGCCTGGTGATGGAGGCGGGGGGAGGCGAGGGCAGGTGGAGCTCCCCTCCCGCGGTGCCGGGACGCGCCCGCCCGCTGCCGCTTCCCGCGGCAGATCTGCGGCCGCTCCCTGCGTGTCAGCCCCCCGGGCCACCGCCGGCCGCCAGAGCGGCTGCCCAGCGACATGGGACAGGCGGGCGAGGCGGGGAAGCCTCTAGGTCATTATGCTGTTCTTTTGCTTTATAAAGACATGAAGTGATGGAGTTAACTTTTATCTGAAGACATTTTTCTTATCTTTGCACCACAAGGTTTGTTACACTGTCAGAGAAGGACATCAGATGAATTTGACACAACTTGTTCTCAGCTTGCCTGTTTTTCTGTTTGATATCAATTTTTTGCACTTAACAAATGCTTTTTTGGTATCTGTTGGACTTAAAATTAGTCTAATGGCTTTCCTATTGGTTTACCAGGGATACCGGATCAATATGAGGTGAACAGCTCTTGTTATCCAATTTCGTGTTTACTGTTGCTAACCTTTTCTTTTTCTGGTCTTACAGTTTTGTCCCTGATGCTAATTTAATAGTGCCTGCTATTATTTTTTATCCCTTCAGGAAAGTGCTAAAAGAATTAGATTATTGAATTCATCATCAAAAGATAATACAACTGCTGTCTATGGAATAAATCAGTTTTCTCACCTGTTTCCTGAGGAGTTCAAAGGTACATTTTCTGATTGCTTCTAATGCCTTTTCTGTTATTTTTTTATTCTTTCCCAGAACCTTGTGTCTTTCACATTTACAGATTCTTCCCGCACTGATAGTCAGCTAATTTACAATGGCTGGTACCAAACTGTAAGTACTTCTGGAGGATACAATAATCCTCTTCATGTTCTGTAATCTTGCAAGGTTGAATTGCCTACAGCCTGAAAATATTTTAGTATTCAGGCAGTTCTGTTTTTTCTTTTTATTTCTGATGGTGCTTTAAAGCTTTCTTCAGTTGCAACTGAAGAAATGAAGATACACAATGTACTTCCTTTTTAAAAAAGGAAGATACACAAGGTTCTTGAGTAAGTTCATATTCCCTACCCCAGCACAAAATCTGTCTGCAGTCCAGACAGTGCTTGGAGGTCCATGGCTGCACAATGACAGCTGTGGCTTTCTGGAGCAATATGACATACTTAATTCTTTTTTTCTAGAAAATTTGTCTGATGCATAATCTAACCTTCCCTTCTTGCTGTTCATGTCTGTTGTTACGTTTTCTATTTGTCAGAGGATTTAACATCTTGTTTTAATTTTATATAATTAAACAACATTTTTTAGTGAAAAACCTACAACTTGCAGGTGTTTTAGAATCTTTACTTTAGTCTCCTCTTATTTTCCCCTTGTACATGGCTAAAAGAGAGTATTTTTTAAGTAAGTAAAATATTTTGGAAATTTTCAAGTAAAATTTGTTTTATGGAGTGGTTATGGTTATCGTTCAACTTCAGAAAATCTTCACACTTTTCTACCCACATTCCCTACATAGAGTGTTTCTGTTCTTTCTGGAACTGTAGAAATATTTATATTCATTCTGGAGTATAATGATTATTATAAAATACATGAATTTTCTATGGATTTTAGAATGAGATATAATATCATGGTTGTAACTGTAGATCAAAGTTACCTCTGAATTCTACTAAAGTTGTTCAAAGGATTTTTTTTGTTCATAGATTTATAGATGTTTGTATTGTGTGTTTAGCTATTTACTTGAGAAGCATACCTCATAAACTTCCCAGATACATAAAAGTGCCAAAGAGGAAGGAAATACCTCTGCCAAAGAAGTTTGACTGGAGGGACAAGAAAGTCATTGCACAAGTGAGAAATCAGCAAACAGTAAGTCCTGGTGTTTTCCATTCCTGGTTCTCAGCAGGTGGTTGTAGAGCACAGTGAAGACTTTGCAAGGGGCCAGCTCTGCCTGAAGAGTGCTTGGGGCACTGGCTCAAGAATGTGTATGTTCCACTGGCCAAAGTCATGTAGCATTTCATGCAAAGTGGTATTGGACTTAAAAGAATGAGATGTAGAAGTTGTGCATTTAGAAACTGTGTAATATATTTTTTGATCTAGTTAACTAATTCAGCAAATGTTTTGCACCATGTGCATTACATATTTTTCTGAAGGAACCAAAGTAAGTCCAGTACTTGACCTCATCCCCCTGGTTCACCTGGATAGGTATAGATCCTTTCCTGTTGTTTTTCTCCCATGACTAAATCCCCTTGGCTGGTCAACACCCATATCTTTACCAGTGAACTTCTCACGGGATGCATTCGTGATAGGAAAGTAAGCAGACCCCACTCACTTACAGTTTATCCCAAAGTGGTTATGGTCACTGGTAAAAAACAACCTGTTCAATCCCTAGTGTCTCCTTTCCATGCGTCACATAGGACCTTGTGAGGAATAAATCGTGCTGCTTGTTTTAAATGTCACAATTCAAAGAGCCTAGAAGTGCAGTACAGATTGTTATTGTCTAAGAATTTTTCTATCATGTTTAATTTCACTTTTATAATTTCCTTAACTGTAACCTCTTTCTACAAAATTCTAGAAAAACTTGCTAATGTGGTTAAAAACTAATTTCATCCCGAGACCACATTTTTCTTTGGAAAATAGATATCTCACAGTGAAAAGCATCCTCAGACCTATCTTCAACAGCAAAAATTCATCAGGAAGGAGTCCTTAAAATAAGACATCCATAATGCATTTCTAGCTTTCAGAGAGCAGTACAGGGGGAAAGCAGTTCAGCATTTTAAATGGATGATTACATTTCTTTATTATTGCCTAAAAAACAGAGTTCAAGGATGATGTATTAAATGAAGAGCATTGCAAGACTCTTTTGCGTCTTTTTTTCTTTTCATATCAGGCTTCAAAAACAAAGCTGACTTTCGCTTTCTTCCCATTTCCCTTTTCTCTCTATCAGTGTGGAGGCTGCTGGGCTTTCAGTGTTGTAGGTGGCATAGAGTCTGCCTATGCAATTAAAAGAAACACCCTGGAAGAGCTCAGTGTGCAGCAAGTTATTGACTGCTCATACAATAATTACGGCTGCAATGGGGGATCCACTGTTAGCGCTTTGAGCTGGGTGAACCAGGTTTGAAACTCTTCATAAAAATCTCAAAAGACTTCATCAGCTTTCATATTACCATTCTCAGTTATTGGAAAAACGTGATGGAGAAGGTGAAATGTACAGATTTTTTTTTTAAATATATGTGTGTGCGTGCATATATGCATATATGTGTCTCTGTATATGTATGTATGCTTGTTTGTTTAGTTTGGAACCAAGAGAGAATTTGTTCAAGCAGAATTGAAATTTGATTGGAACTTTATGCTCCATGTATGTTCTTGTGAACGTAACAAATCAGTCCACAGGGGCTGAAAATAACATTCCTGAATTCATTTGCAGGCATACAAGTACCAGTGTAGACAGAGCCACTTACACATATGCCATTTTGTGGATTTGAGGCACCAGCATCTGGGGAAAAGGAAGGATCTTGACATTTTCTGTTTTCAAATTTCAGTAGTTTCTGTTGCAAACATTGTAAAATTATGTAAAATCTCGGAATAAAATGAACTGTGTTTACCTTTGTTTCACTTGCAGCCCAAAACATTGAAAATACTGACAAAGTTTCTACTTCTGTTGTTGCTAACACATTTCATTTTGTGAAAAATTCAAAATGTGTGTTAATAACATAGGTAAACAGAAACATTTTGATATCTTTGAAATAAAAAGTACTCTCTCAGACTGAATTACAAGAAAATAAAAAGAATTCTTTAGTTTTTTGAATTAAAAAAAACCCCAACAACTTATTTTAAGAAACTGTAATTCTACCCCTGAGGAGTAGTATACCCATGGCTAATAACAGTCTAGATAACTTGTTTGAGTATCAAGAACAACAGAGGATACTCACCTTGATTCCTCTGAAGCAAAATTCCCTCTTGCTTGGCAGCACAAGGACCACAAATGAATTAGGCTGAGGAAGTCACTGTCATAAACATACTGTACTGCAGAAGACATGAAAAGTGTAAAAGGCTGATGCATACATCATGTACTAGCATAGGAATTACATGCTAGGAACAAAACTGGACTTTACAATGTTTTATATAACTTTTTGGGATATTTGTGCCTCTTGAACTCTCCCAAGGAGAGGATAATTTTCTGTGTGGAAGTCATTTGAAAAGAATGAATAGCCATTCATTGAGTATCTCTGTGTCTTGAAATTGACAGGATTGCTTATGAGGATAGTTTAAACCAGAAATGCTTTTTAAATTTCATTCCTTATTTAAAGATTTCTGAATCCCTTCTGAAGCTGTCTCAGTGAACAAGGAAACTAGAGATAGTAAATACTTACTTCACAATGTGACATTGTTATTTCTAATCCTGGCCAATGCACACTGAATTTTGAGTGGGTTATGTGGTCGTTTTCTGTACTTTTTGAGCTGCATAGTAGTAAAGTCAAATGCATTAAATTCCTAATCAATTACCTTCTTGCAGACAAAAGTAAAACTCGTGAGAGATTCAGAATACACTTTTAAAGCTCAGACAGGACTGTGCCATTATTTTGATCACTCAGATTTTGGAGTTTCAATAACAGGATTTGCTGCATATGACTTCAGGTAGCTATTATTGATTCTTTTTATTTGCTGTACTTTTCCTTCTGTGTTCAGCAATCATGGAGTAAGCTGAAGTGAATGGTGCATTGACCGGGCAAAGGTTATGAGGTTGATTGCATCAGTTCTGTAGCTGTGTGCTGGAGAAGGATTAATGCATTGATTAACTCTTTGAGAGTTACGGCCTGCCACAACAAATCCACTCAACACTGCCATCACTAAGCCTGTTCAAATGAGAAAGCTTGTGTCTTGAAATTAGGTCTTTTAAATTGGCTGTAAACGGGAACATAGAGTCAGTTACAGTTTTTAATAAATGAACATTACACTGCTTTATTATCAGAAACAGTAAATCCTACCAATAGTAACTGGAATTTATTGAAAAAATTAAGAAGCATTCAGTTACTTCAGTATTCATATGTTTACATATCCACCCACATCTTCTCCAGCCCATGACTTTAGAAACATTGTTGTCAACTGAATTCTTTAAAGACTTCAGCCTTTTAGGTTTCTGTGTGAAGAAACTTTGTTTCTGATTTTTATCAGTACAATACAGCTACATACTGAATAAAGAAATATTATTCTGACTAGGAATTGTGTTACTGCTAGATATAAGTAATTAAAATCAATCATATCTTTGCCAATCTGTATTTGCCAAATTTAGTTATTGACCATATCATGCAGTGATGAAAATTTCCTGCTCCAGTATATTAGATAAATAAAATTGTATAAGGATGCTAATGGTAAATGGCTGATAATGGAAGTGTCCTGTGTTTTGATATGTTTGAGACACTTATTTTAGTTTATTATTATGTATAACAGGTACTTCTGTAGGTTTAAAAAACAGTGGGAAATTCTAATATGGACTAATGATTTGTTCAAAGCTGGCAAGGATGGAGAAGAGTGTTGTGCAGAAAGTATGTAGTGCTCTCCATTGCCCACTGGCTTGACCTAGAAACCTGCTGCTTTTTAATAGCATTATGTCTTTGCACCTGCACCTGTCCCATAGTTTGTATGTCCAATATTTGTATCACTGTGCTGTAGTATATGAAATACATAATTACTGGTGTGTGTTATGTGGTATGTAGAACTTGGAGGAAAGAGTTTAATTATTTGATTTTTAAATTGTCCTTAACAAGTAGATTACAATCCCTCTAATCACTTCAGTGTGCTGACTTCAGTAACTTGGCATTTTTACTCACCTCTTTCACAGTGGTCAAGAAGAGGAAATGATGAGGATGCTTGTCAGCTGGGGCCCTTTGGCAGTGACAGTTGATGCTGTTAGCTGGCAGGATTATCTCGGTGGAATCATACAGTATCACTGCTCCAGTGGAAGAGCAAACCATGCTGTTCTTATCACTGGTTTTGACAGAACAGGTGCGTTGCCACCAGCTGAACTTCAGCACTGTAGGTTTCTTTTACTTGCAGCTTGCCTTTTGTGGGACAAATGATTAAGATCCAAAACCTGGTTTTCTGTTGGAAGCTCTTTGGTTTGATGTCACATCAGTTCTGGAAATGCAGCCTGATCCCAGAAGAAAAACTTTTTTTCATTGCTCTTTCACTTCTGTGGGACTTCATCCTTGTAAAGTCAAGAACATGGCTCTGTGTGTCTTTATGCGAGAAGAGTCCATATCCAGTCTTCCCATACCAGAATATTAGCTCTGTTCTCTATGTGAAGAAGAGTAGGTTTCACTGGCCTATATTATCAATCTGTCAGAAACAATGAGATACTAAAATGCTAATTAACTCTGTAGAGTGTTAGGAGGCTAAAGCTTCGCAAATCTCATGTTGTCTCTTGTTCATAAAATGTCTCTTCCAGGTAGCATCCCTTACTGGATTGTACAGAACTCTTGGGGGCCGACATGGGGAATAGATGGCTACGTTCGTGTTAAGATAGGCAGCAATATCTGTGGTAAGTCTGACAAAAAATAGGTAAGGTGGTAAAGGCCATGTGCTGGGATATGTTTCTCAATGGCTATAACAAAGTAATATAATATAATTGCGATATAATACATATAATAATGTAACAGAGATATAATGGGATCCTCAGAGAGGCAGTACAAATCATTGCTGTGCTTTAAAAGAGGTTAAATGAGTCCAGATGGAAAAATAAATAAAGTGGTTGCTAGTTCAACCAAGCCATGTAGTTGAATGATTGAAAAGCACCATGTAAAGGTAAAGCTGTATGAGACATAACAAACAATCAAAGTAGTGTTGTGCCTTACCAGGCAGAGGTAATGGCATTGTAAAGTATCCAGCCACATGTGATGGTTCTAGGTGGGTGCCATCGCTGTACTCCATGTAGGTAAAACAGCTGCTGTCCTTGTCTGGTCGGTGCCATCATCTGTGAGCTCAGCTCAGCAAAAAAATGTGAAAAGCAAATCTGCCTGGGAATTTTGTGTCCTGCTTGTGGCTTTTCTTGTAGGACAGAGATATATCCTTTTAGTGCTAGTTTGATCTCCTGCCCTTTTGTTGTTTGCATGAATTTTTTCTTTGTGTTTGAGGGATTTCTGTAGCATTTAAATACCCAGTTTCTGCTGGATATGGAGGTAAGACAAGGCAAGCTCCTGTTTATCATCAGCTTGCAGAGCCAAATTGGTGGGATATTGCCACTAGATAGGAAGTGTGTATCTGTTGTAATTGCTTTCCCTTCCATGTGTCTTTCACAGTAGCTCTCAGTCATTGCAGGAGGTGTTAGATTATCTAAGTCTTCTGCAAATAATGAAGAGACGACATTCAGTTTGCCTGCACTTAGTAAAGATCAGAGTAATGTATCCAATCATGGCTTTCTCATGTTGCTGAATCTTTTGTTCTTACCGTTGTATAAACAATTGGGAAAGAGAAATTTAGAAGTAGTGATAAAGCAAGTCAATAATAGAGATGGCAGGGGGAACAGATGTGTTATTTTCAAAACCTATTCTTTCAAAAAGCAGGATCTTTCACATTTTCTATAGTGTCCCACACCAGAACAATCTAGCAAAGGACAGTAGTTGCTCATTTTCTCACAGAGAATATTGTCTTCTGATTTAGAGGTGCACTGATACCACCAGGTTATAAAATCTTGAACATAAAAGCAGAGGAAGGAGGAGATTAGGTTTCAACTATATGTAGTGCCAGGCAAGGGAGAAATTAAATAAAAGGGTTGCAGATGATTCCCTGGATGCCTACTGTCGTGGCATGGAGGGGAGGGGGCATTGTATGAATATGAATTCTGGGAAGTCTCCACTTCAGTATTTATTAAAACCAAATTTTACTTCCTTTATAGGTATAGCAGATACAGTTTCAGCAGTATTTGTTTGACACGTAGCTGGGCTTCTACAACTGATCAAAGACCACAAGTATCATGAGGACAGACACTGTATATGAAGATTTAATTCAAAACAACATTTACTAATATAAGAAATGGTCGCAAGGGCATTTCCTGCAACTCCTGGCTAAAGTTTTTTTAAATGTTTTTATTTAGAATTTGTGTTGTGTGCCAAATTTCTCATGAAGGAAGAAGACTCAGAATCAACTGCAGAGTGCAGAAAAAGAATTACAAAGATGGACTGAAGCCTCAAATGTGATCTTTATCCTGCTGTTGAATAGTACTTCATATCTTAAAAGGAAAAAGTGATGACAAATGAGAAGGAATTTGGATCAAAAAATCAGTAGTATAAGAGTATATTTGAAATTATTTGAATACAAGAAAAATCATGAGTAACAGTTTAGAAAGCTGGCAATTACAGAATATATCAAATAGAGTGAGTGTTAAATTTCCCTCATTATGAACTCAGAGGTGGGACTTGCTGGTAATGAAAAAGAGGTTCCAGCTTTGCTGAGCTCTGAAGCTGCAGCTGCGGGCAAATGTTACTAGAACTCACAACCAAATGTAATTCTAAAATGCTCTGAATTTTTCACCTGGAATGCTTTACCTGTATCTTTTAAGAAGGCCTACAAGAAAAAAGTATTGAAGAAATTGTGTAAATTTTGCACTCAATTACTGTACCATGATTTTAGATTAGTTTTTTATAACCTTTTTATGACAAATGCAATGAGTATTTATAGTTATCTATTGTTAAGTGTTGCTAGTTTAGTCCTTCTCATTGTTAATACTTTAAATGAAAGGAAGACTAAGTATGATGTTTATTTACTTCAGGTTTTGCTGCTTACTGAATTTACTTGGCTGAAAACTTTGGTTGAACAAAATGTGAAGTCTTCTGTACTCTGAGTGTTGTGTAGTCTGGCCTTCCCTGAGTGGCTTACAAACAACAGATAGCACACTTCCATAACTGGAAAACAATTGCCAAAGTTCCTAATGAGCATGGATAAGAGTAATGTAGTCATAACAATATGAAACACAGATGTGTCTCCAGTATTTTTGAGGTGCTACTGCCAGGTGTAAGTACCTTAAGTGGTGTGGTAGAGAGAACTTACCAGAAATTCCAGCCTACAGTTATGTCTCTTTCCAAAAGAAGCACTTAAAAAGACAAAAGTCCATTAAACGAGAAGATGACACTGCTTTATTGATATTCTATAGCCAGAGTTGCCTTTTATTATATACCAATTTGAATAAAAACCACTTTAAATGCCTGTCATACTCATTTGAACTTTATAGTTTGCTTTTGAAGAAGACTTAACAACAGATGAGCTTTAATACTGCTTTATTTGAAATGCAAAGTAAGTACTTACATCTGCTATTTTTAACAGTATCTCTACGTAAGGGATTTACGTTCACATGTAACCCATAGATAGCAACATGATTCTTGATGTATTGTAAGTTCAGGATGCTTTGGTTTCTGTAGATACAGGACTTACTTTTTTGAATCTAGCTTTATAAACTTTTAACCCAAAATTCCTTTTGAAATTGCACTAGAGCTCAGAAACTAATATTCTTCTGAAGGTGATGAGACTGATTATATCCTCAACTAGACATAAATTAGTACAGCCACTAGGCAAACAAGCAAATACAAAAATATGTACAAATAAGTCATGATCATAACAACTGCATGTAATTTTCTCCCTTTCTCTAGGTGTAGGCTTTAAGAAGCCAAATAAGAGTTAATTTGGTCACTGGGTTGAATTGGGGTATCATTACACTCTTAACATAGGCTAACTCAATACAGATTTATTTTTTCTACAAGCAATTAATTCGTTTCACAAGCCAATTATACTATTCACAGAGCTGTCATAAATAAATACATATTTACATGCCGACACTCCTTGTGGGAATGGCTGGTAGAACCACTCAAGGTGAAAGGAAGTTCTTTATAGCAACCAATCTAGAAAGGCAGGCTAGTCAGAGTCATCACTGCTGAAGTAGGAGCTGTCACAGTATTCTGCTGTGTAAAGGAATTTATGGATGGTTGGGTTCATCTTTGGTATCCAGTGTCTTGGCACTAGAAATGTTGAAAGATTGAACAAATCCACAAACACCTTGTATCTGTCACTGAAAAAGACAATTGGAACAGTAATTCCATCAGCATAGAAGGCTGTAATTTCTAAATCCTCAGTAATCATTCCTTCTTATGTATTTAATAAGATTTCTTGCACTAACCCTCCTGAATATTGCAGAGCAAGAATCCAGTCCTAACTTTCTAGGGCATAGCAGATTGGGTTGAAAAAGGAAGTAGGGTTCTATAGTAACATCTTTCTTCTGAAAATGCAGACGGTGTGATCATAGGGTGTGATCTCTAGTAGAATTTATCTAGGAACAATGTTAACCTGACATGAAGGAAGAGTGGGAGAGCTTTCTAATAAAGACAGTTGACATTAAATCCTCAATCTAACTGTCTGGTCTCTACTCTGTCTTCTGTGCCCTCTGTTCCAGTGGTTGTGATAGTAGTTGCTCACAGCAATACATGGTGGTTCATGGCTCTTTGAGAACAGACCTCAAAGAAGATCCTATTTTAAGGAGGTTGTGCTAGGGCCATGCTAGGGAATACAGAAACTCAGTTACACAGTAGCTGGGACTCACTTCCAGCCTGTGTCACCTCATTAACTTGAGCTAGCTGGCACACAAACTGAACAATGCTGAGAATTATAGATGGCACTTGGCGTGAGCAATCAAAAGGAGTTCTTTTTGCCCTAGAAGGCTTGGAATTTATATATTCTGATAAATAAATGTACAACAGGCAGGGGTAGATGCTAGAGTCCCAAAAGAGAAGCAGCAGCCCTTTGGCCTCCAGTGACTCATCTGAAATAGTCTCCCATCATTAGAGTATTTATGAACTGCACTATTGCAGGTAACAGGGGAAACACGTTATTCCCACCTCACTGTTGAGCGCAAGTAGTGGTAGCCTGATGAGCCTCCAGTGCCAACCTTGCTGCCAATCATTCTGTGCACCAAACAGACATGGTTATCTAAATGGTAGAACAAGGAGAAAATGGCACATGTTCAATGTTGAGGTATTACTAAAGAGTCACATTTGTTAAAGGTCATTCAGAGATCTTTACAGAGATACAGAGCTATTAGGTCTTCAGCAATGCAGGAGTAAATTCTGCCATTCTTCAGTCAATTAATATTATTGTTAATTCAGAATGAACACACTAATTATGACACATGACTGCTCTGTTAATAGAGAATTATACATTCACTTATGTATGCCTAGATAGGGAAGGAGCAGAAGGAATGTTTGCATATAAAGACATGTCATTATGACTTTTTGGGATACATTGAAAAATACGTAACTTTCCCTTAAATAAGGTAGTACATTTAAAGCCGGTCATACAAGCGGTAGCTATACCTCTGTATCTAATGATCACAGAAGCAGCTCTTTATCTTTCCTCTCGGCTGAAGTACAAACAAAAAAATGTCATTCCTAAAGCATGAACTCCAAAGCTCAATTCTAAGACTGGGTGTAACTCAGAGACAGAAGAATTTATTTGCATCTGGAAGAGGGAGTGTCGCAGTCAAAAAAGTCAAACTTACATCTCCATTTAGTCATGAGCACATCGAGATCCATAAGGGAGGTAAGAAGCTGAAAGGGAACCTGGAAACGAGGCTCCTCCCTTGGAAAACGAAAAAGAAGACAGTGAGACCTCTTAGCATGTGCTGTATTTTTTAAACTTGCATTTCACCAGTACTTAGTGACTTAAAGTTTTCCAAAATTGGTACTGAAATATCAGGAGATATTTTAACAAATGCTTCTGCCATGTAGGTCTTGATCTGCCCCTTTTCCCTTGTACTTGGCAAAGGACTTCAAATCTTTCTAGGACAGGTAGAACAAGGCATTTACTAGTTACAATCTGAGAAGCAGCATCTGGTCAAACAAGAACCAGCTGCCCAGAGGGGATGTGCAACCTCCATCCTTGAAGATACTAAGCACTCGGCTGAACACGGCCCTGAGCAGCCTGGTCTGACCTTCGAGCTGTATCTGACTAACCAGGGTTCCTGTGGAGGGCTGAAATAGATTGCTTTCCACAGCCTATTCCAGCCTAACTAAACCTGTGCTGCTGTTCTTAACCTTCACCTCTCCTCCTGCCATCAAAGACACATCTTACATTACCTGTAGAAGTAGATCATCAAGGCCCCCTTCAGTGCTTTGTAGGACAGTCGTCTCTCTCCTGCAAGATAAAAGTGTCCTTAGTTTGTTGCTCATTCTCCTGCAACTTTAATGTTACTATGTGATTATAAATAACACGCATAAAACATACAAAGTGCATATTGACATATGGTAATGCAATCTACCTTTACTGAGCAGATGTTCATGGCGTTTTTCATCAAATAATGAAAGTAATACGTCTCTCTGTTTTTGGAATTCAGACAATAAGTCATCTTTTTCTTCTGATTCTGCTTTGGCCTTTGGTATTTAAAACAAAGACAAGTTTTAGAATTCAACAGGGAAAATTAAGCACTTGAATGACTCATTATGCAACTTTTATTTAAATAAATACTCTGAAGTTTGCATCTTAGATGTAAGAGCTGTATTTGCAAATAAGATACATGAGCCACTGTCCTTTGAAAAGTACAATTACCAAGAAATGTACAATTAAATAGATTCCAGCACAACTTAGATAAATGAATATTCAAACAAGCTGGCAATTTATCACTTATTTTGGCCTAGAGGCCTTAAAAAATTTGATATCAATTTGTTTGAAGTCTGATTTATTTGTTTTCAAGGCAAAAAAAATGCATCCCTGCAGAGCTGTGGGCAAGAAAATTATAAATAAAAAGGTTTAGATAAGTTAGAAAGTCAAACAGACATTCCCGGGAAGTTGATTAATTCTTAGTATTTTTTTCATTAAAAATGAAAAAATTAAAAACATTATTTAAAGCTACAGGTCTTAAAATATTCAGGGATTCTCCGGTCCTTATTTGCCAGCAAAATTCAAACGATCACATAGCAGAAAATTGCCATACACTGTTAAACAGAAATGGGCTGTTTATAGTGACCATCCATATTCGCAGCTCAGGGGCCCAAACTTCATATTTACTGTGGATTGTAGACGCAAGTAGTAACTAAATGTGAAGTTGTAGTTTCAGTAAAATCAACTTCAGCCCTTCCATTGATACTAATCCATCCCTTTTGCAGTCAAAATCATCCATATATCTCATGCTTTAAATTGTTTTAGATGTCAAATTTAAAAAATATTCCTATTTCCTGAAGAATTTGCGATTTTTCCTGCTTCTAGCAAACAGAGGCTGATGAAGATAAAGTGCAGTGAGTGAGAAACTGTGAGTGAACCAAAAGTTAAATTTATGTCAGAATATTATTTTGCCAGATATCTTTGCTGATGGGTAGTTCAAGAGTACACTACATACCTGTATCAAGGCAAATTCCTCTTCCAGACCTTTTAAAACATTCTCTTCAAATTGTCCCCAAAAATCAAATTCTTCCGAATCAAGTCCCGGAGTTCTTTCCAGCCATGCCTTTAATAATAAAAATAAAAATAAAAATAATAGTCGTAGTAGTAGTAGTAATAATATGTTCAAACAATAACAATGTAAGTGCATTAGCCTAGAATTACAAGTTATAGCAACATAAATCATACTACTACAGTTTTTGTTTAGTATCCTGTAGATGTGCTCATTGCTAAATTCAGCGTGTCCATGCAGATGCTTTACGCCTGCATAATGGTGCCATACCTACCCCCTCAGGTTCCAGACTGAATGGCCAGTGTTGGAAGACAGAAGCTGTCTCATTCTAAGGATATCATTAAAACAAACTACAGGAAAACAAATCTTATTCTATATATATATTTATATATAGGATAATAGTAATGATAAATCTCAGAAGGAAGATACAGAGCTATCTATAGTTTTTAACCTCTCTAATAGCCATCACTAACAGTGGGACTATTTTTAAAGTTTTCTTCCCAGAAGGGCCTACAGTCATGAAAACATGCAAATGAAACAGTACATTTACATTCTTAGTTCACACTTCTACAATGCAGTTTACTAGTTTAACAGCCAGAATTTTCAGATGAAAGGAGATGCTGTGAAAAATCAGTTGGTTTACTAACAACTAACTCTGTTTCATGCAAAATTTGTCAAGAATCCAAAACACAATTGACAGAGGATTTGCCAACATGCTTGCTTCTCTTAAGGTAGAATTTGTCCCTGACACTAATGAAGGACGTTCTTGGGAGATGAGGGAAAATGAAGCAAGGTTTAAGACAGACATTGTTACCTCCACAAGTTGCAGTAGTGTTGGTTCTTGCTCTGATTGAAGCAGCAGTTCATAATCCTGTCCCTTGAAGTTATCACGGTAATGCCTTCTGTTATAAGGGACTCTCAGACTTTGGGGAACACCAATCTTGTTCTCTAGCAAGCGAAACTGAAGGCTCTGAAAACCTGAGGCTGGGCTTAGGTGGTATCTTTGGGAACAGAAGAAGAGAAGATACAAAAATGCAGGATGTTATTCTACAATGGTGGGTTTATCTTTTTCTCAAAAAAACCCCACCTATATGTCATATTTGAAGAATATCAAATAGCTATTTCAGCATTTTTTATATGACTGCATTTGAGAAAAGAAAAAGAAAAAAGCAACTTTAATGCAACTACAATGTTCGTACAACATAATCTTATTTTCTAGTTCTATCTTGTTTGTGCATACAGAGATACATTCACACATTTATGTTTACACTGTGTTTTAAAATGGCACCTTTGTGCATGCAATGTACAGGAGGCAATGTTAGTGAATGCCATTTCTTTTCCAAACAGAACAGGCAGTTTCACCCCAAATCACTATAACTAAAATTTTCACAGCAATAAAGTGTCAACAAATGCACTTTAAAGGCTTGCTATACAGAATAATTCCTATATATTATTACATATATATGTGCAATATTATATATTGCCTTATTCTATACAGTAGAATAATGTTCAGAAAAACTTCCAGTGGGTTTTTTTCAGGGATTCATTAATGAGTTTTTTAGAGTTACGTCATCTGACCATGCTGAAAAACAATTACTAGTAAAAGTAACCTGAAATCCCACATTGCTAGATAATTGTAATGCATTTTGAATCGCAAGTACAAGATTTGACAGTGACAGATCACTGATTTAATCTTATGTTTACATATCAAATGACAGTATGTGGTTGAAAAGCTGAAGAAAGTATGGATTTTAAAGCAGATGATTAGCCCATGGATTTCCCCTGCTCTAATGTAATGATAGATGATACAGATGTTTCAAACATTAAAAAAGTGAAGAAAAATTGTAGTTTCCAGCTCTTTTTCTTAGGGAACATTAAAAGATAGAAGGGAAAGGGTACCAAAATGCAGAAGTGGATGGAATGCTGGATGGCACTGAGGTCACAAGGCAGACAGACAAAGTGACACAAGCAGAACAACAGGGAAGGCAAACAGTGGATGAAACTGTCACACATGGTAGTGTGGTGGAAGGACCTAGATGTAGTGAGGGAAGAGAAAGAAATGCCATGGGAGAAGTGAGACAAGCCAAAGGATGCCAAAGAAAGCTGGGGCAGGAGAGCTACCCACCATCCAGCCCAGCAATACACTGAGCTGCTACTGGAGAGCAGAAGTTATTGGGGAAAAAGGACAAGGGACAGCAATGCTTCCTTCAGCCACTTGAAGCCTCCAGCACTGCAGACCCAGGGAAACACCATGCAAACCAAGACAGCTGAAATACCTGTTTGATAATCTAGAGAGTGCATTTCTCCCACCCAAGCACTTCTATGATTTGCCACAGAACAAGGCTTCAACTCTGCAGTGCCAAGTTTCAACTAAATTGCTAACAGAACCATGAGCTATTTCTGGTTTTTTCTGCTGTTTTAACTTTTGACTCTGAAACGAGTCAGCAGCACCCTACCCTAAAACGTCAACACTTGTACTTCTTTGCAGAACATGCTGGACTCACACTCGGGCTCAATTTTGTAATTGACCCTTGAACTTTAATGTCATGTTTGCCTTTCCAAGGTGAGTTCTCAGCTTGCTGAAAGACATCAGCACACGTGCAAAATTCACAATCAGTTCTAAGAATGGGAATTACCAGCTTGTGGATTACTGTGGAGGAATAAGAAGTCTTTACCTGAAATCAAAGAAGTCCAATGCAGTCATCGTTTCCAAAACTGAGAACTGTTCTACTAGTAATTTCAGAATCAGTGAAATTCTGTTCATTCGAGTAATAACCTTCAGCATGTTTCTCTCATCTCTTACCTGTAGAAAAAATAAAAATCATTACCAGACAGAATGGTGCTTTCCCTCTAGATCCTACCTCGTTATTTCATGTCTTTTCACTGTTGTACATCACTATAGTTCCCAAGTCCTTCCCATGTGAAATCCATAGCAGCAGAATCTCATATGGAATAGAGCACTCTGGTTTTAACTGAAAACTGAAGCTATAATTTTCCAAGATTGAAATCCAGTTTTTTCTGACTGATGTTACATTACAAGTAGGCCTATCATATAGGTTTTTTTCTTTTCTATGTTTTTGACTAAAATAGAAGTCAAAGAAGTTAAATTCTAAAGCAAAATAATTTATAACTCCCAATAATTACAATCTTATTGGAACTTTTTATTATATAATAAAAAAATTATATACTTACTGTTATAATTACTTCTAGAACAATTTCTATTTTTGTGAAGGAACAAGCCATAAGGCAGGTATGGGAATTACTTAAAACTTGAGAAGCAGAATAATCTGACAGCTACATCAGGAGAATGCATCTAAAACATGTTCATCAGAAATGTGCATTAGCAAGCAGAGAAGAAGAGAAAAGACTTCATCTGGTGAGAAATAGAAAATATTGAATGGAGAACACAGAAGTTCTTTTTTTGACTAAGTTGGACACTTTGCCTGAAGACGAGTCTGCTGAAATTCCTTTCAGTTTCAATGGGATTAAACTTCTCTCTAAAATCTGGGCATGCAACCAGGAAATGTCGAACTACAAAAAATGGCAGGTGATAACCATTTCCCTAACTGCTTGGCTGTGTATTTGACCTTAGCGGTGACATTTCAAATTCTGATTAGAAGCATGGCTTCATTTTTCACAAAAATAAATAATGAAAAATTATTCTTCTGAAGAACTGATTTTTGTCAGTTATAATTTGATAAGATGTTAAACTAAAAAGCCAATGGAAATAGGAATACAGTGGGCAACAGAGAACATTTTCATTGGACTTTATGAAAAGCAGGTTCCTTTTTTCAGTCTGGTCTAGTTTCAGATTTTCTTTGTAGACACATGCTCAAGATGTACTCAAGGTGTCTCTCAAACTGCATGCAGTCAGCTTTTTTCTGTGGATGTAGTATCAAGTCAAGAGTTTTCCATTGTTACCTACTGTTATAACATGTTTAGCTTTGGACAAATGTGAGGAGTTCAAATGTGTAGACTTCAAAAACTGAACAAAGGCAGAAATGACTTTTCAACATAAAAATTCTTCAGAGCCTTCTGCTTTTCAGTTTTGCCTCTGAGGCTGCTTTTTCTAAAGCAGAATATTTCCAACTTAAGCTTCTGCAGTTACCCAGCACTAGCAGGAGAGTATGAGAGCATGGCCAATGAAATTTGCCTTGGAAGGTGATCGATACAAAAGGCATACTTCCAGAGGAAATAAGATTTTGCTGATCAAAAATCTTTAGTATCAGGATATAAGAGCCACTTGGCCAAATTTTATTTGGTCTTCTGATGCTGTTTCTAAAAAGAGCACTTCTTGCTTTAGTAAATCCAAGTATATCAGGCTGAGAGGCAGGAAACAAGAGAAAAACAGGGCTGAATTTTGCAAAAATTAATATTTGTTTTTAACTTACATGACCATTTTGAAAGATCACTCTCACAGAGTCCATTTCCCACAAAATCTGCTTAAACCAAAGTTCATATGCTACAACAAGAAAGACACTGTTAGCATCAACTTTAAGGCTACTTTTTTTTTCTTCTTAGCACCAAGAAAGAAAAATTTTTGTATGTTGATTTGAAATGAATAGCCTGCATTGCACTGCCAGTGCACAAGAAGATGCTGACACATAAACTTATTGTTACAGTATTCTGTCCTTTATCAAAAGTATTCCATGAAATAATCTAGAGTCAAGAATATTGACAGAATTTTTAAAAATATGTTTTTACAAGTCAGATATTTGATCTACAGATAGTTCATTACAAAAGGAGGAAAAAGAAAATCCTGATCTGATACTTCAATAAAATCTAACTCCAGAGCTGCTTACAATCCATGTGTTTTCTGTCAATAACAGAAAATATCATCAGGCCAGGCTCTCGAAAACAGGCAGATATGGTCATTAGGGAGTGCTTAACCAGTGTGCTGATTTCTAGACAGATTCTAGATGGTTAAAACTGGATTGAAGTTTCAGAGAAGGCACAGGCAAGAAGGCACAGAAGGCAACAGACAAAATTTGCCTACAATAAACTGCACAGCAGCCTGTTGCTTGGACGACACCAAGAGTTTCAACACCTTAATTTCTCTAAGAATAGAACCATCCATATCTTGGTTTACCAAACCCAAAGGTTATACTTAAAGCTTCACAAGCGTAGAGTAGATTACACTTTACAATTTATATAGGGATATATACAAATATAAAAGCAGATAAAAGACAGAGCTATTGCTGTGCTAGTGTCTAAAATGAAAACAAATAATTTGTCAGCACCAAATAACTCCCCGTGGCAAAAGTATTGGTCAGCCACCACTGCACTCCTCCACTTACCTTGATGTGTCACAATGAAAAGATGCTCATCATGAATTTTTTTCCCTTTCTTCTCACTCTCAAGTTCTTGAGCATTCAATATTTTGTTCAGCTGAAAAAGAAAGGTAAGACTGTTCTGTAAAGGTCTCAATGCTGCTATTAGCAATAGTAGTCCTACTGTGCACAGATAGTTTTTAAGGGTAATATTTTTTAAAAATACACATAAAGACCTCACACTCTAGGTTATATGAGAAGTTTGACTAAATTGTCTCAGGTATGACTTTTACTTTTTAATTAAAAAGAAATCTTGCCTAAAATGGAACATTTAGGTACCTTAAGTAATAAAGTTTTGAAAATAATTTTAAGGATAATTTTAGTTTTATATATCTATATAGTAAAAAAAAAAAAAAATAAAAAGAGAAAACAAAATATCCAGAATATCCAGCATGCTTCCCAGATTGTAGATCTATGTGTCCCATGAAAATGGAGTTCCCATAGTAAAATTCTGAGTAATCATACAGTAACATCTGCTTACGAGCTCTGATTTGAGGCTGTAGTAGTAATTTCACTTCTGGCATTACTAATATTTTTTAGTCAAATTTACAATCTAATCATAGCTGTTTTCAAATAAATCTTTTCAAGATTCCAAACAGCATATCAACAAGTAAGTTTACAAGCACAGAGTATTTCCCCTCACTTTTGTTCATGCTGTCAGAAAAAAAAAAAATCTGGATACTTTTATTACCTATACCATTTTATTTTTACTTATTTCTTAATTACTTCTAGTTTTTGCAGTTTTTGTTTGGGGTTTTTTTATGTCTGCCCTATGTCATCATCCTACTCCATAGATTTCTGAAATATACTTTTCCAGCCAAGTATTCCAGACTTTGAAGGAAGTTGCAAAGAGCCTGCTGATGTGCAGAAATTGCCAAGTGATGATTGCCAGAACAAAGAAAGGTTTTTGTGGTGTGTCACTTTACAGTTTAGGCCTACCAATACGGATAATTCCCTAACAGCACCCCCTCCCCCCTCCAAATATCCATCTTCCTTGCAGTTAGAGAAGCCTTCCCAGAGTCCACCTTGCGGCCCCAGTTGAGGTGGGCACCTGTGCCTGTTACACCTGGAGACCTCTCTCAGTGACTGGCTGAGTGCTGGGAGAAGTGTCAAACACGGGTCCTGCCTCAAGTCGTAACAGCAACCAGAAAAGCAAACATGAAATCCTTAAACTTACTTGTAGGTATTCTCCATAGATTAGCCCACCTTTGCTGGCTTTATTTTTTCCTGCTTGAGATTTGTCGTCATTTTCATCTTCCAAAGATAGCTTGTTAAAATTAAATCTAAGAAGAAAATGAAGTAAATATGTAAACTATTTAATTAAAGAATTATGAATTTTAGTGACAGATGCATCTGCAATTCAAACAATGCTTTATTTTGATAAACAGAACCAGTAAAGCAGGCTTTTAAAAAAAACTGAAATTCCTCTTCCCGCAGCAACAGCTGGGAGCATCGCATCTAGTTCATCAAATAACAAGTGCTCAGACAAGTCCTTGTATGATCTCTACTCATTTAGTGATATCTACAGCTATTTGTTGATAATAAGTAATTAGTCTCTGAAAATTCATATTTTGCACTAACACAGTATCATTTGAATTGAATTTATAAAGCAAAACACAGAGAGGAAGGACTCACAGGTAATTCTTCCCCGTGAAGGGGCAACCGGTCATGATTCCACGATCCAAACTCGCTGAGCTGCGCACCAGGGAATATACTCTGTTAATTTTCCCAAACCTGCCTCAGCTCCCTTATATGTAACCTTATCTCACTGCCAAGGCCAGCCCCCAAATTCCCCTCCTTAGCCCTCAGCCCATCCCCACTCTTCAATAATTACAGAAACTATCACAGCACAAAGGTCAGGAAGTTCATGTGTTGTTGGCTCTCCAGGATTGTGTTTTTCTCTGCCAGTTAAAAAAGGAATGGATGGAATTCTTGTTTTGTCCTATGGCACATGCTTTTTGTGCTTTTTACTGCAAGGCTTCTACCAATTGCTTCTCTGGACACTGGTGTAAGGTGTAATGTGTAAGGTGTAAGTCAATGAGAGGTCTGTGTTGGATAAAAAGGCAATATTTAATAAATTTAGGAATTGTTAAAGTAGGTTTTTAACATGCAGCCTTTTGTATCAGGATACTATTAAGTTTTAAAAATCAAACACATGGAAAGGAGAAAGGGAGGGGAGGGGAAAAACATATTTCTATGGCAGACTAAATAGTGCTTATTCAAAGAGATTTCAAGTAATACATATAATTTCAAAAAATGTACACAGATTAAGTAAAGAAATAAAACCTCTCATGATGGTTTTCCAGTTACTTAATTCATAATAATTTCTTAATTTTATCTCCTTGCACAAAAGTTATACTCTCATTTATTGACAAATGTTACTCAATTCTACCTGGTCATCAGCTTAACACACAATGAAGTAACATGTAACTGGCATACACTTCTTTTCTGCCTGCCAGCCCTTTCTGAAAAAAAAGTTAATGCTCAGTTTCACTGCAAACAAAACTACAGGACCTCTGTGACCCTGGGTCATTTGCTCTCTACAGGACTTATTCTGCTCAGTGATCTCTGTGTGGTGGTTTCAGCTGTTCCAGTCACTTAAGAGAAGTTTGCTCATAAAAAAATGCATATGTAGTGTGTGGGTGATGGGATGGATATCATGTTCAGCCTGATGTCATTTGTCAGGCTTTACACATATCAGGTTAAAATTAAGTTGAGCCACAATTCAAGGAGGACTTCACTGAAGCAACCCACCAAGCAAGGTCAAGGAGATCTTCCTTCATGATGTAAAACCTGACAGAGGAAAATAATCCTCTCCTCACATGCTCCTACACATGTGCTCAGCGACGTGGACAACTAGAGATGAAAGTGAAGAGATCAGAAATTAAATGCTGAAAACTGCTTTTCACAAATTTGCACTCAGCTTGATTTACAAATGTAGATATCTTGCACATCCGTAGATCTCAAAGGCATGGAAAAGGAAGGTTTATCTTGTCATTCCTATGTATCTTCACCCAAAACATCCAGACTGAGCCTGCATAATGAAATCAAGCTCTCTGTTACCTTTTCTCATGGCACAAACAAAGAAAGAGTGTGAAACTAGTAAAAATAAGGACAGTTGGAAAATATTGAATGTTTAACCTCACAAAATATGTAAATGTGTGTTTTCTTGTGCAGTTTTATTTTCTTGGTGGAACACACAGAATAATAAACTTCTAGTGCAATGATCTCTGACTGGCAACCTTTACATTGCCTGCCCAGTAGGCGAAGGAGTCTGAAATATCAGAGCCCTTTTACACTCTGTGCTTAACAAAACATTAACTCCCTATTTGGGAAGTAATAGTACCATAAATTCACTCAGGGTTAGCAAACTCACTTGAAATCTAGCTGGGGATATTGTCTAACCAAGGAGATACAAAAACTGCCCTTCTGATTCAGCAATAGAAAGCTTCAGTCAATCAAATAAATTAGCCAGACAAGAGCAATTTAGAAAGTTTTTTCCAGTGTTTCCAGCATTTCAAACTCCTTGTTTAAGGACCTCATAGCTGATTGGTCCCAAAGCTGTAAACTGACCAATTCCTGAAAAACTGGGTAATATTATGGATAATATTTGCATCCATTAATTTAAGAAAATTTAATCTCACACCAGCTGAATTCAGATCTCTAACTATTGCAACTACAACACATCTCAAACTCTCCAAGATCAGTGGAAAAAGATGTCTTGATGAGGACTTGAAAACCCCTGAAATAAAGCCATAGAAAATGCAGATCATTCATTCATCTTACTGGCTGCCTTCATCTGATCTCAGTAAGGCTTCCAAGTGTGTAATGAGCTTGGCAGTAAAATATTATTTTTAAGTGACTTGTATGACCTGATTATGAAACTGGCAGTGTACTTGGCAGTGTAGATGATAGAACAGGTTACAAGAGCCCTCAGGTTTGGATCAGCTCAGAGCCTCAAATTCTGGCATGGCTGCAGACACCCTTAGAAATAAGTGTGCTTCTGCCATGCTGCTCAAATTTGGGGCTCACTGTAGGGACCTGATTTTTATTTGAGTGGCCTTCATATCCTAACAGAGATTTCATAGCCATTTTGTCATCGCTCTTCACTAGCATAATCATAAACAAGTCTTGATGAAAAAAGCTCTTCAATGTGAATATATCTGCAAGCAAAATATAACCTTAATTTTAAATGATTTTTTCTCAAAATTTACCTTCATTTCCCTTTTTCATGTTGAACACTCAGAACCCCAAAGAAGCAGATCTAACCACACACATAACTTGCTGTTCATGCTGCAGATGACTGAGCAAGGCTGTGAAAACCAAGAGTGTATGTGCCCTTGAACTTTTATTTAGTTGTTTGTTTATTTACTTTTAACACTTGGAAGTCAGATAAAAAGCCTTCTTTTCATCACAGAGGACTCTAACCTTCAGCAGACAGTGAGAATGTTCTGTTCTGTGATTGGGCTGAACACAAGACAAACAGTTACATACAGCAGAAAAAAGAAAAAATCCACAGCTTCCCAGAACTGCTCTTTGTGGCCTTCAAATGAACTGTCACAGCCTTCGTAACCAAGCATGAGAACTGTTAAACACCCTTCTTAATCCACCCTTGCCCCCCTTCTGTTTACCTCCCCTTCCCCAGGTGGATGTAGGCTGGCTGGACTGGCTGCGATAGGGTTGCAAAGCAGAGACAAACTGAACTTACTTGGACTGAGAGAAGTGGTTCATATGGGCAAAAAGGGACCTTCTCTCTAGCTTGGCCAAGAGAAGGTTTGATAAAAGGCAGAGGTGGCCTGCAGCATGATTTATGGATACTGCTGGAGCCAAGAGTCTGCATGTTCTCACTGTGGGACTCTCTGTCGGAAACATTATGCTCTGATGAGAACAGGTAAGCAAGACTGACCTCCTATGTACTGTCATGAATCCAACAAAAGTGTGAATTGGAAGTGACCGGTTCCCCCAAGCCAAATCTCAAGTTTTCCTACATGAAATCACTTATGGAGAAGAAAAAATGCACACACAGGTGGTTTGGATGGTGTCACCCACTCTACTCCTCAAACTCTCATTCTGATTACAAAACCATCACAGATCAATTTGTTTGTCTAGCATTTGCTAACTTGAAAAAAGAGCTCAAAGAACTTCTGACTACAAACAAATGACGCTTGAAGCTTCCCAACATCCTTGTCCAACAACTGCAGACTAGGAGCTACCCAGAACACACGGCTTCTACCTATGTAACAATGCCTGCAGTGAGTACAAGATCCAAGTAGGTCATGCCATGCTGGAAAGTTTCAAATAGAAAGTAAAAGATGTCTTGGGAAGAGACACTAGAACAAAAGAAACAAACATCAAAAAACAAAACAAAACACCATCAACAAAAAAACCCCAAACAAACAAAAAACCCTTCAACAAACTAAAAAGGAAGCTTACAGCAATAATTTCCCCAGCATATTCATCTAACGTTCCAATTCTGATAGCCCAGGACTTAGTAAGATATCTGTGTCCTTGCGTTTAATGACATTTTTGTGGATTCTGTGAACCCACAGTGGGTAGCAATGAGTTCCATAATTGAAGCAGATACCATGTGAAAGAGTATTTCCTGCACAAGTTTCAAAATTCCAGACAAATTATCAAGTAATTTTCATTTCTGTTTGGTACTAAGTCGTGGCTAATGAGAAATAAGTGCACTATACCTTTGTAGTCCCAGTCACCCTTTTCTGCACTTGTGCAGATTCTGCTGTGACCTTTGTGAGATGAAATACTCAAAAGGAAAATATCTTTTCTATGTATAGATGTTGCATTGTTAATTTCATAAAATTATAGTGATAAAATAATTTGGACAACAAACACACAACTATAATAGTGAAATGCAGTACAGCTGCTACGGTTTTGCTCAACAATATACAACTCAAATTGCAGAAGTGAAGCCCCCAGTGTCCTAAGCCAGAACCTCACTGTGTTGGCTACTCTGCCAGCACTGAACAAAAATCACTTCCTCACCCAATTTAATAATGCTACAAGAGATAGGTGAATAAAAAACACATAAAAGGAAGGTGAAGAGCAGAAGATAAACTTGGCACCAAAATGTGTCCTCTGCTGAAATGAGTGACTTGTGATTTTCAAAACTGGACTTGCTATGTAACAAGCATTTGAAATTAACAGTTAGTTTTAAGAAAACTAAAATTTGGTGACTCCAGGCTAAAACAAACAAGCTTAAAGTTGATGCAATATTAATAATCCAATGAGACATTTGTACCTGGGGGAGGAACAGAGCTCAAGGTCTTGCAAACTACAAACAAAGAGACGAGATAGTGCTGGAAAGATTTTTTTTTTCTTTTTTAAATATTGCATCTGTTCAAATTCTTAAACACAAAGAACTGTGTCATCACTTCCCAGCATACTTTTAACTTCCATTTATGTTTCACACATCCCAGCACAACCTTCCCCCCACTGTCTCTCATTTGTGGCTCAGCAGAATGCAGTGGTATTTCTTTCACATGCTATAATTTCTGACTGATAATTATTCCCCAAGTATGGAGAAAATGTTCTTTCACTTCTATAGCCCAAACACCCTCCTTTCATCAATGCAAATGTATCAATGCCAGCCAGAACTATAAACTTAGGAGAAAAAACGTATCTTGAACACCTTCTGCAGCATTGTCCCAAGGCAAACCTACCCTCTATTAATGTCTTGCAGCCACACATTGCAGGGTGCAATTCTTTAGTACAGGAAGGCTGTTGTTCTTCCTGAACACCCCAATCCTGGTTACCTGTCAGGTCCAGTGAAGCACAAATCCAGAACCATAACATACTCCCATGCCTCCACGTAGCTGCTGTTCATGCACGTTCGTTCGTGCTGCTGTTTACTCCACGGTACAGCTATCTGGCAAGTGCAAAGGGCTGGTTTAGGACAAATGTTGATAAAAATTTGCTAATCTCATCCTATTCAGTATTATCATCAACGGCTGGGGTGATGGAATAGGTTGTACACTTTTTAAACTGACAAATGAGAACAGCCTGGAAGGTCTAATAGCATGCTAGCAGATGTGAGCTAGAACTCAAAATCACCTTAATGCACTGAAATTAATAATGTGCAGCTTCTGTGATGCAAAGAGCAGTACTTTTGAACTTTAGCTGTGATAACCAAACTAGCAAATAAGGAATTCTTCAGAGCAAATCTTGTACTTGAATTTTTAAATAGAAACTTTCTACATGGCATGGAATCCCTCCTTTCCATCCAGCATCAGAAAGAATTTATCTGTTATATTATGTCCTGGGCACCACTCTTCAAGACAGATGAAGACAACGTGGAAAGGGCTTAGAAGAGGATGGCAAGAACAACGAATGTTTGGTGTAGAAAATATGGCCCCTTAAGAAAGATGGAAAGAATTACCCTAAGACTGAAGAAAGAATTACTTAAGATTGTGGGGAAAAAGTGAGAAATATCTTCCTTTCACAATGAAGAGCAATAAGCAACTTCCAGTATACCAAAGAATGGGAAAAGGAGTAACCAGTTTAAATCACGGCAAGATAACTCAGACGTAAGAAAACAAAAAGTAAGGAAATTCCAGTATCTGTAAGCACAAGAAAACGATGAGAGCTCATAATTTCTCCAGTCATAGCTGATTCCTCCTCGATGTAGAGAGAGACTCAATGAGTCCTCAAACTCTCCTTGACCACCTTCTGCTGCAGCCCCTTCTGCCCTGCTGTCCCCCATTGCTGAATCCATTGGAAGTACATGCTTGAAGGAAGGAGGAAGACAGATGCTTGCATATACAATTAGTTACCAGCACTCCATCAAATGGCAATGACAATACATTGTAACAATCCAGATGGTGATCACTCCATTGTTTTTTCCCTCTCTTTTTCCCTTTTTTTTGCTAATATTTTTGTTTGAATTGAGTAAAAGCATTTGTAGTCTGCTATATTAGTAAATGCTTTACTTCTGTCTTAAAAGTAGATAATATTTGAGATGCTGTCTTGGTTTGAAAGACAGGTGTCTGTTAAGGAAGGCAAGAGCCTCCCTTGGAATGGAGGATGCAACGCCCTTCCCTCCAAATTATTATAATTTCGAAATTAAGGGCTTTTAGGCAAAGATATGAGGAATAGGAATAACAGCTCTTTACTAATACATATATATATATATATATACAACAAGACAAACAACCAACAATAGCTATGGCCATAACCCCAAACAGAACCAGAACCCAGTGCCGGCCTCTCTCGCCTGTCAGGCCCTTTCCCTTGGGTGCAGTTCCGCTCACGGCCGGCNGAGGTCTCGGCAGGCAGGGTGCACGGCGCAGGGCAGTGAAGCAGCGGCAGAGGAACTGCAGGGACCCGGCTCCTGGCGGAGCAGGGAAAGGCGGGCCTGGAATCCTGAGCTTTTCGGCAGTAAAAGTGTAAAAGCGATGAATTCCCTGCACCACGAGAGCAGCCCCTCTCCTCTCCAATGCCAGAAGAGCAAGAGAGTGAGGGGTCCTATCTACCGTCTTTTATTCACTTCAAATCTCGTGGCCTCTCGCCTTACACAACAAAATCCCAGGTAAAAGAGGGCAGCCACCTGGACCCCTCCCTGTGGCCAGGTCTTTTGTCTCTCTTAAGTACTCAGCAATTTGTGTCCTAGCAACACGTATGGGGAAAAATTCTTTAAGAGAAAAAGAAAAAAAAAAACGGAGAACCCCTTTTTAAAAACCTCAACAGATACTTCTATTTAAAAAGAGAGCAAAGAAAACATCAGAAGCATTAATGTCAAGAAAGCACTTACAGAGTGCCATGCAATGTAACAGGCATTGGAAAGAAACATTTTAACATATTCTAAAAAATACAAAATTGTCCAATGAAGCTAAATATACACCAAATATATACTTGTGTATGCATCTATTTTATCTCAGCAACCCATAAGAATTCTCAGAAGACATTTTGCTGCAACTAGGCTATAAAGAATTAACTTTATCAGAAACATGTTATCTGTTTGTCTCAGGAAATAGCTATGTATTTACCCTGGCTGCAGCATTATTTTTTAATTGAGCACCATAACGTAAGAACTGAACAGCACTTAAGACTGACTTCAAATATCAATTTGAGTATAAAAATTGCATTATGTATGAATGCAAAAAGTGGTGACCACCTCTGTCAACAGCTGGTTTTCCTAATCCTTACTGCACTAAGTATTAGGGAATGTGTGTTTTAAATAACCAGATACCATATGCTAGGAGTGAGTGGACAGAGCAAGCTGCCTGTGACCAATTTACAACCTGGAAACTGTTTGTCCAAGCCATTTGGGAAGGATGAACAAACATAAGATGGTTGGTCTTCGCCCCTTAGTGTTTGCTTAAGAATTAATATAAAACAACCATAAAAGAAAGAAATTTTTCACAATCAATTTCTTACGTAAAACACAGCAGAACAACATAAGCCTTGTCCATCTAAAGTATTACATAAGCATAACAACTCTTTGTAAGGCAGCAACACAATTTTAAAAAAAATAAAAGTTGAATCATTTGCTGCATAGAGAACAAGCGAGTTACAGTTTGTATTTCTTAATTCTCTGCACATAACAGTATAAAAGATTGACATAATTTGTTTTATGAACTCAAGCAACTTGGGCAAGAGGTGTTGCCTGCGTTCTGTGAATTACATTGGTTTGCATTAATAGGACTCAATGGATCTGCAGTGCTCGGCAACTGCTTGGCAGAGCATCAGTTGGAGTTGAGTTACAAACAGATCTTGAAAAACTGCTTGAGTCAACACAAGTGCTGTGCAAAGCTTGCCCTGGCAGAGAGTCCCACTGGTGAGGCAACACTGACAAATGGAGCTGGGAATACCAAGAAGTAGAGCACAGAATCTTGTCAGCCAGGAATAATTAAATGGAGTTCAGTGATTTACCTTGTTGCTTGTAGCGTTAACAGCACAACCAGAAAATAGCAAACAACCAGGCAGTGAGACACCAAGGAGCCAAGCTAATACACCTGTTAACTCAAGAACACTGTGGTGATCAACTGGACAATTACTAACAGAGAGAAAGAAATAAACAGATCAGAAAGAGAGTGTGAGGGGGCTTTTTCCTTATATTTTCCTAAAGCGGTTATCAAGTACATCCCATGTTTGAGTTTTCTAGTATTTCTATTCACTTTTATTAGATGTTCAGTTCTTTTCTTGAAATAAATTTCAAACAAGATAATATTGCACATTAACATAAAAGCAGTCTCTGTCCTTTTGCATAAGACCTTGCCAAATGATTGACCCTGCATGTATATTCATCCTTGCCCACAGGGTGAGTTCTTAGGAATATCAGCTCGTTTTTGCTGAAATCCACAAGATAATGAAATCTGGAGCTGGTCACGAAGACAGCTATTCAAAGTGTGAGTGGACTGCATCCTGTTTCTGGTGGGAACCTAGTGAGAGACATTTATTGCCCTCCAGACCAAGAAGGGGCTCTTTTTCTACTTCAAGGAAAGCTGTCTGGTTCTGAACAGCACAGAGTTTTAGTGAAGATAACTGGCCTTTCTAACAAAAAAGGAAAAAATACAAAAGAAATTTGCAAGGTGATGCAATGCACAAGTGCACTTGTACTACTATTAGCATAATATGTAATTGAAATGTATATAAATGTGTATATCTGATCCTGTAATCAAAATAATCTTCTCTTTTACATTGCAGACTGTGTTAATGAAAGGCAAAACTTAGCAACGCTGGCAGGTAAATTACTCAGTCCCATGTGTCACCAAGTATCACCTCCCATTTAGGGTTCTATAAAAGCCATTACCTAGCAGTGATCACAGTGGTAAGGCAGCTTGTGCATCCCTTCCTTACTGAAATAAGCAGGGCCTCATGGACCAGCTTGGGAGATTCATTCAATCGGATGCCAAAGGTATGGGACTAGGTATATTAGAGCACTTTAGCAAGAGATTTGTTATTTGTCATCTTATCCAAAAGTAGCAGTAGTGTACTTTTCAAGATACAAAGAAGAAGGGAGAGCTCAAAAACACTTGTAGAAAAAAAAATTGTGTGCTTACTTAAGAAATTAAAAAAGTCTTTAGCTATTTGCCCTCTGTGTATTTAGAATAAAGCTAATACAGTTTTATTAGGCAATTGCTTCTCTGAATAATACCACACTTGAATGAGTTTTAGATTAAGGCAAAGAGGAAATCAGAAATCTATCTAGACTAACTAACCCTAGTACAGAGGGCATACGGGTTGCTGAAATAACTCCTTTCAGGTAAGAGCTCTGGCTGAAGGTAAGCAATATTTTTAAAAGCCATTCTTTTTTAAGATATTAATGAAAACCCAATCACAATTAAACATTGGGAATACAAAAATAAAAAATTTGTACCTTATTTCTCCTACAGATTAGCTTCCATTTCTTCCCACTCAGTCCTGTTACATCTTTTCCTCCACTAGATCAAAGAGCGTATTCTTATTATCTATCAGTTATAGAGTATACTCTATATAGAGTATACTCTATATAGCGTATAACTACTATACAAGTAGTTATAGATGGTTACCAGTTGCCTGCTGACTGAAGTAAAAAAAACCCTTAAATCCAATTTATAGCACTAAAATTAAAGATTCTGTGAATTTCTGATAGGATCATTTCTGAATGTCCCTATGACTATATGAATTTCTATTTGAATTTCTATAAGCCTGTAACAGTTTGCCCATGTATCCCTGGTTATAAAGGCAGCAAAGTAATTTGTTTTTTAACAACAGTTACTGGGAAATCAGGTTTATCTGTCTAACCGTGATGGTTCTCAGGGCTTTTCCAGTAATCAGTGCTTCCCGAGGCAAAGCATCTGCAGCCCATTCTGAACATCTGAGCTGCCTTAATAGTTCTTACATGCAGGTCCTATATTTGGTTCCTACTATGTGGTTTGCTCCTGAACCTGGATTCCTCTATTCATCTCACTTAGTTACCTCCTTGCTTTTTTTACTTACACTATTCTCTACTCTTTGAATCTGCTATAAAAATTGGGTTTCTTGATATATTTGTCTTTTTTTTTTCAAGTACCTACATTAAATTTTTTACATTAAATCTTTTACATAAAATCTTTTACATTAAATGTACTTTGGATTGCTACTAACAGAACACTGTGCTCTCAAGACCTTATTGTCTAATGTGTCTAAGTTCTTACAAGGCCTTACTGTCTATCTAGCAGCAGCTTGGACACTCTAAGTCACAGCTAGTTCAGCTGTGTTGGTTACACAATCTTAGGCCAGATACACACAGCGTAAGTGTTGCACAGCACAGGATGTGATGGCCCACCCTTAAAGGGTAGGGTTAATAATTTGTAATCTCAAACTCATCCATTAGTGTCGTCTATTATTTTACTATTCACTAAATGAGATGTGGAATAACCATTCTGTTATTAATTATACATCACAGGAATGCATCTACTCGTCATAAACAGAGCAAATCACAAATCAATGGCTAGTCCTAACTTACATATCTGATACCATTTTCCAATCTACCCCATTTGAGAAACTTCACACTGGAAGTCTACCATTTGACCCCTACTTGGAGTAGCTAACAATCATTTTTCTTAATTTTTTTTTTTTTTTAATAATAGCATTTTCTAAAGAAATCTGGAAGTAGGGTAAGGATTCTTTAAGACGCTCGCACAGCAGTGCTAATTCCTCTGGTGAGAGACCAGAGTAATGAAAGCAGCAGCGTGCTATTATTAGATAATCTAAAGCACTAAAAGCAAAACTTTTGCAATCAGGTGAAACATCATTTCTACTTCCTACTATTTACTGTACTAGCTCTGCACAAGAGCTGAAATACAGCTTAGTTACATGTTTCCATAGATTCAAAGTTACACTTCTGCTGGTTAAGGTAACTAATGTTTTTTGATGGCGCTGGACTTTTGTGTAGGGACCCGCTGTCATTCATTACCTAGCACAGTGCATATAGGAGAAATGAACACACAGAGCACTGTCCTTGGAGAAAAGGATCTGACCTGACTGTGGTCTCTTGTTGGAGTCTACAGCTGGAGCCAGCAGATGCAGACATGTTAGGAATGTACTTCCCTCTGCTCCTTTTTGGGGAACACGCAAAGGACTCATCCCACTGCCCACATGCTGGTGAGAGAGAAGCCTACAGCAAAACCAGAAATCCACTCCATTCCAGCACGATGTACAAAACCACACATGGCTGAACAGATTTGCAGTGGGCTTCAATAGTCACTAGAGCTAGGAGAGAAATTTTTGAACACTTTGTAGCGGGGTCATAGGAAATTGTGTAATATTGATCAAAGTTCTTACACAGACCTTAAAAGAACAACATAAAGTAAATTCTTTCCCTTTACAAACATTTTGAAATCCAGCACCATCTGGGATTTCGTTATCACGGTCCAGAGACCGTGGACCAAAGAAACACCCCAGACTACTGATGTGGTCCCGATGTGGCTGAGGGGGCTTTGGCAGATGATTCTTACATCCCTTTGTTCCTTTGCCCAACTGTAATAGCCTTGAGTAAGTCAGTCTTTAAAAGGCTATATTCTCTTCCTACCACACATGCAAACTATTAAACCTAATATTTGGTTAAAAATAGAAGGGAAGCATTAAATTACTGTTAAACACTGATCTAAATAATATCTTTTTAGATACTAATAACTGTTTCACAAACGTTCTTTGATTTACCGTTTTATGGACTTACTTAATGTCAAAATAAAGGAGTGGATAGCAATCTGTAAAATAGGCCCTTTGCAAAGAGGGTGATCCAATTATGACAAGGTACAAAACTGTCTCATGAAGTTTCCTTCATTTGGGTATTTTGCCACAGAAAATGATGAAAAGAGCCAGAGAATTTTGCCAGAGAAAATGAAAATTCCCTTTCATATCATTCCATATCATTCATTTTTATCATTCATTTAATTTCATTTTTATCATTAATTTCATTTTTATTTGTCAGAGCATGTGTAAAGGACCAGTCCTTTATCGGGTTGTTACTGTAAAAATGAGATGTTTAACTTTTCACAGTAAGCACACAGCAGCCTATGGTTTTAGATCCCTGAGGTATGTCAAAATCCAATCTTTCCCCTAGAAGTGGAACTACTCTTTTAAAATAAAGTGCTTAAACATTTGTGGGCTTGAAATACTTTAAGATATAGTTTGTACTGAGGGCAGCACTGAGCTCATCTCTTAGCACACAACTCTTCCATCCTCAGAACCAAGTTCACTTAGGAAAGAACTTAAAAGGAGAATTTACAATTAAAGGGAAATTTTACAGAATTATGTGGATTCCTTTCTTAAGTGACGGTTAAAAACTAATTTTTAAAAACTGTTTTCACTTTGTTCCATACTCAGGGATATTGGAAAAGATTCGATTGTGTTTAATAAAGAAACTGTTGCCACATTTGGAAGACAGAAGGAAGTATAGTGAGGAGTTTGCTTCATCCACTTCATTTCATGGCGTGCATAACATTGTCCACACGCAGAGCAAGACTCGCAGAGTGCTGTGGCTGCTGATAGTCGCAGGCTGCCTTGCCATTGTCATTTGGCAGATCTGCAGTCGGTTCATCTACTACTTCAGCTGGCCAACCACAACTACAGTGGTGGTTCAGTACGTGGAAAACATCAAATTCCCCGCTGTGACCTTTTGCAACTTGAACAGGTAAAAAATTATGTCTGTTGCTTGCTCTTGAGACACAGCACATCTTTATCTGAAAGCAGTCAGGTTCCACAACTTGTTTGGGCAAATCACATAAACCAAGGAAAATATGGCATGTCTTCCACACCACCATATGATACTTACATGAAGATTAAAATATGAGAATCAAAAAAGGGAGGTTGCTTTTATTATCTTCCCCTTCCTTCAGATGAACAGATGACGTGATTTTTAAGTTTCACAACAGAAGTTGGAGTAGAAAAACTCCTCTAGGGGTAGTGTTCTATGTATGAGTGTTGCTTTTACAGTGTAACTAAGGGACAGCCATCAGCTGTTACAAACAAGACATCCAAGTTAAATATAAAAGATGAGATTAGCAAATGAATTTAAATAGAAACCGCACACAAAGGTAAAAATCTTAGGTAAAACAAATACTTCTTTTTCAGAGGTGCTCAGCCTTAACAGCTCCAGTTGATGTCTGTGGTTTTTGCAGGAGGTAAACATTTGGGTTGTTTGGAAGTCATGTGTCTAAGCAAGAACTTCACTCCAGATTTCTATATTTGAAGACAGTGGCCAACATTCAGTGCAGCCACTTCAAAAATAATGTAATAAAACTATGGCCTGATTTTTAGAGCAAATACGTAATTTAGGAACAGTTTTAGAAGCACAGGAAGTCTATTCACATTTTTTTTTCCTCCAAAAATAGTAAGTTTTCTTATTTTCTACCTTTTGCTGGCAGAATCAGCCAGAAGTCCAAGTCATTCTGCTTCCCTATGCCACCTTCCCACTACCTGCATAAAGGCCCCCTGGGTTATACCACACAGCGTGCACTGCAGACAGAAGTCCCTCTGGTTGCAGTGGGCTGGCTGTCATAAATGTGCCTTGCTTCTTCTAACTACAGCAGCAGCACATTGTGAGGAGTCATCTACTGAGCATGGCATTTTTCCATCTTAGTAAAAATTTCCTGCCATATCCATCTGCCAGTCATACTGTGCTTATTCTCCCCTCCTGTTTTTAGTAACTGGAGGTTTCTTGTTTGCAGGACAAAGAAGCACAGGACTCCCTTTCTCTTTATTTTTTGACTCAAATTCAGTTGTGAAGAGCTGTTCCTACTAATCTTCCTTAAACTGGGGCATTAAGATCTATTACACAAATAGATTACATTAATAGATTTTTTAAAATAAGATAAAATATCAATTCTAAAGAACATGGCATTACAGTTTCATTTGTGCTTATTCTCTTTTCAAGCTCATAACTTCTGCAAATCCTTACTTTACTTCAATAAAGAACTTCAATGCTGTATATAAGGAAAGCACCACCAAAGTCTTATCATGTTTTTGAGACATTTCATGTGGATTCAAAGAGTAAGGATCACCCTTGATTTAAACCAGCTCATGGGAAGGTAGACTGTCTGTACACTGGGCTGTAGTGCCTTAATAAAGCAGGTACATGAGATCACTGTAGATGTGCTTAGAATTCAATTTCCCAAAGTAAGGAAGACAGCTTTTACTGAAAGGGACAGCTCCTGTCAGCTAGTTTCCCACATGTAAACACAATTGCTCTGCTTGTCATCAGTTCTACAAACCTTGGTTGTTGGCTTATGTAAATAGTTAATTTACTCAGGGGATTTGGTTTTCAATTTTTAATAAACAACCACACACAACAGAAATGTTTCCTATATGACTGACCAGAATAGCCATGGGGAGGTGTCCATTTTCTGTTTCCAGATATGGAAGATACTTTCCTAGGGACAGAGACTATATTGTTTATTCATGTTGCAGAGATCAAGCTGCAACCTGGTGGGCAAGATTCACTTATAGTTTGTGAGCAGACAGCAAATTGTGTCACAGTTTTCTCAAGAGCAGCCTTGGGATCAGTCCTATAACTGCAGAATTTCAAGCAATTCTTTCTCTTTCTCCCTGACAGGTTTCAAGCTCATGCAGTGAGCAACCTGAAAGTAATTTTTTTAATCTGGAACATTGTATCTGCAATTCTTCAAAAATTTGCTATGGAAGATAAATATTCCCAGGAGTTAAATGATTTCCTTCTTGGGAACCAGAATTTCAGCATCAAAGAGTTTACAAGGAAAAATGGGTTTTATCTGAACAGCAGCACATTGCTGGAATGTGATTTTTTTGGAAAGCCATGTTACCCACAGGTAAATATGTTGATTTTTTTGAAACAGTAGCATGGAGGGGAAGGGGATCTATTCCGACACTCAAGACATGTAGCTGTGCCAGCTACTCCCCCTTTGTTCCTTTATAGACAGACAATAGAGAACAAAAGTTCTGCTCTAAATTACCCCGAGGGCCTCTATTCTCCCACTGACTGCAGAGGCAGCCTGCTGGACTCTGAGCTGTAAGATGGGATTTCAGTTTAAATTGCTCTCTGCCTAATGCCACTTCTGCACACACAGCAGCCTTTGAAAGCTGTCATACCTCCAGGCTGTATCTAACAACCTTTCCCATCAGTGGCCTATAATGAAGGACAGTTTAAGAGAAGTTTTTTGCGTGACATGATTCCCTAGCTTTGTTCTGGAGGTCAAGAATATAGACAGCCAGGTTAACTGTATGCAGAGTCCACAGGAATTTTAAATATCAAGATGAAAATAACCCATCTTTGGGAATTTGAGACAACAGCCAAAAAATAGGATCATCCCATTTTTATGTTGATTCTTCTCTAAAGGAATTCCCAACTTAAACAGAAAATGTGAACCAAAAACTCAGGTCTATATTCTTTCAGTTTAATCTAGCCTTTAGATATGCTGTAGTTTTCTAAAATTAGGCATTAGAGACTTCTCTTAACTGGAAGACACTAGTGCTAATTAAAGCCAAAGCAATGAGATGCAGTCATATTAAATTACAAGGTGGTTTCAGGAAAAAAATGCAAATATTGTATTTTCATATGCAACATGACACTTAGTTTTGAAACAGTCTCCACTAAGCAGCTAATGGAAAAAATTAAGAAGTTATTTTTGAACATATAATTTCTATGTAATATAACAGGTATAGAAATAATACAAGACCTCATTAAATTATTCTGAGCAGATCACAAATATTAATAAACAATGTGAAATTTCTCCTTTAAAATTCATTTGCTAGAGAAAGGGCTGAAATACTTTTGAATATTCCCATCAATAACCACTTTTCTGATTGTAATATTGAGCACTTTGGGGAAAAATTAAAACAATCAAAATAACCCAACAACCCCAGTAGTCCCTCTCTTGCATTGTAATTAACTAAGGAAACTTCAAGTGTTCTTTCTTTCATTTCACTCTTCCCTATTTTCCTTAATTGAAGGATTTTGAACATATTTTCACTGAATATGGAAACTGCTTTACTTTTAATCACGATGATCTTTCAGCGAGAAGAGTGAGTTTGTCTGGAAGAGGCTTACATTTGCTTTTTGATGTCCAGCAGGTACAGCTATCCTGTATGAATCATGTAGTATGAATGATGAATCATGTAGTAACTTATAAATTAGTGGACGGGTTTTTTGCTTGGTTTGCGATTTTCATTTGATCGGGTTTACACAGGCCTCCAGAATTTTATGCACAAAATTCTAAATCAAGACTATTTCCAAGTGAGAGGGTGAGGAAAGACCCAAACTGAGATTTAAAAAGACAGATTTATTATTAACTGTCACCAGCTAAGGGGGTGGAGGCTGTGTGCGAGCATATATGAGCACTGTTCACCCACAACTGAAACATGTCATCAGAATAGTGATATAATTTTATACAAGCAGTTCATTTTAATAAAAGGCCCAGTAGTGAAGGTCACCAGTGAAGTAGCACCAAATTTTAGTTACAGCGGCTGCAGCAGCTCAATGCCAGCCAAGACCTGGTCTTTGAACTGTAAATTTTTTCTCACAATAGAATTGTCTTTGATCAACAAAAAGCAGAAAACAGGGAATATCACCTTGTGAGAACAGGGAAGAAAACTAAAGATAAATGACTTGGACATTTGCTTTTGTTCTCTAGTCAGTAGTGATAGGTTCTGAAGAGAATAATGGAAAATTTGCTAAAATGGGATGGGTAGTTGCAAGTAAAAGGAACAAATATCCAAGTTATGAGCAAATGCTCATCTATGACTTCTTGCTTTTAAAACTGGGGGATGCCAAAAGGAATAAAAAGGTTAAAAGTTTATAGCAACTGGAAGGAAACCCACAGAGGAAATGAACAAAGGAAATTCAAGTCAGTTTGATTCTATACGTCCTTGTAAATTGCCAAAAATGTTACTAGAGATACAAGACTAAATAGCATAGTGCCACATTAAAAATATAGCTAAAGCTTCAGATGGCAAGCAAAGCCAAAACTATTTTAAACATTTTTTTTTTGTATTAGGACAAATTCACCGATGAACCTACTCTTGGTTATACTGATGCTGGAATAACTTTTGTTATCCATTCACCCCAAGAGCTTCCACGCTTTGATGGTTTAGGTTTATTGACACCAGTGGGAACGCACGCACAGGTTGCAATCCGCCAGCTGAAGGTAAGGACTTTGTCCATGGACTGGAAGCAGTGTATTTTACTGACTCTAATTCTCGTCTGAAGCACCGACAATGAATTAGACATTTTGGAATGCAAAATATTTATTATGACTTAGTGACTCCAAAAAATAGCATTTCCTCCAGACACAAACAAAATTACTGCTGTTTTGGGGAGGATATCACTGGTTTGCCTAATTTTTGTCTTTTAAAGTCAGTCTTTCTTTCCTGTAACTTTACAGTCTCATTGACAGACAATGATAAAAGGATACCACAGCACTTCCCTATAAACACATTCTGCTACCATTCAGGGGGTCTCAGATTCCTAGTGGAATCCAAGCAGAGTGAAGAACCATTTTGCACTAGGCTATCTGATCAGGCCCTACTTTTGCTGTGAGAGAAGAGACATGAATTTTTAATCCCAAGAGCATGAACTGTAATTGCCTCTAATTAAATCACAATGTTACAACTTATGTCTTCAACAGGCTTCCTTCAACACTTTAAAATGTGAAAAAGCAATACTGGCATTTAAAACAGAGACAAAAAAAACCAACTCTGTCCTTTGTTATTATTACCCTACAGTCAATTATCCAAGAATACCCATGGGGAGAGTGCAAGCCTGATGTAAAGCTTCAGTACCACAAGATTTATAGTACTAATGGATGTTTGCTGGAATGCAAAGCCCGGTACATACAGGACTGGTGTGGCTGTTTGCCATTCATTCTTCCAGGTATTTCTCAGGAGTATCATCATACCACACACTGATCATCTTCCTGGAAGACCTCATACATTATTGAATAGCAAAGGAGATAGAGCACATGTTTGAGGGATATCTCCAGCTGAGATTAAGTAAAATTCCAAGCAAGATATTTGGTCAAGCCTTAACCTAGCATCTGAGTCATTGTTAATTCTTAGGATGCGGTCCAAAAAACTAGAAAGACACGATTATGCCTCAGCAGTGTGAGACAGGTCTGTAGTCCTCAACCTGCCTTCCTAAGGAGCTGGAACTAAATCCATAAGGCATATATCTTCACACGTACCCCAGACAACTTACATTGCAGGCAGGTGCTCAGCAACCACAACAGAAGAGCTTGCTTGAAGACAGAATCTGAGGACCCCCACATGAGCCATGGAAAGAGCCTGGCAGCAGCAAAGGCACTACAAAAGCCAAAAAGCTGTATGGAGCCTTCTAATCAGCCTCAAATGTGGAGCACCAGGTGCATGCCATAATACTCCCCTCAAGTATCCAGGCTTTTTAATCACTCTAGAAATGTAAAGCAGTAACAATGAAATCTCACACCTTTTCAACGTTAAATGTAACAACAGTATTGTCACCTAAAGCAAGAGCTGGAACCCAAATCTCTTGCACCTCTTTTTTTACAACTTGTGGGCAAGAACACCACTAGATCACAAGAAAAGCCACAAGAGAGCCTGCACTTTCTGATTCATTGTATTTTTAAAATATGCTCAAGCAAGGTAGAATGCTCTTACTAAAGCAGACCCATTAATGTGTAATCTCTAGCCTGTTTGCTTGAGAACAAACTGGGAACCCCTGGGAAAGGAGGTTGGCAGTCTTCTGCAAACTGTCATGGAAAGGGGGTTGCCAAGGCAATTTAGTCTGGATCTCTCATGCCTGGGGTGACAGCTTTATACAAAGACAGTTAGATAAAGGAGAGCAATGCCTTCTGGAATTGTGTGCTAAACTGCTACATAACATTTCCATGTGAGGGAAAAAAATTTAAAAATGGGGTGAAACTGAGGCCATCTGAAATGTGAAGATTTTGCTCTAGCTCAGGATACTATCTTACCCCTTAGGTCTCCAAACAACTCTTGCATGAAGTTCAAAATTTCTGCACAAACACATGTAATCATATATCAAATCTACCTTACTTTGGTTTTTTTCTTTTCATTTCCACTAGGAAAAGCAGAAAATCCTGTCTTTAGCAAGCTAAGACAAAGAGTGAGCCACAAGCTTAAAGGCAGTTCTGGCTGGTACACATAATGAAGATGTTTGCTTCAACAGCAGCCTCCTGGCTTGGTCTGTTGTGTCTCTTCACTCTGTTCCCCTTCTGGTGTTGGCAACTGCACTGTGCCCAACCGAATTGATTTCTCAGTTGTGTAATCATTAACGTGAAGTGGTGAACAGGCTTTGATGACATTACATTTCAGTTTAGTACAAATAGAGCTAAGGGTTAGGTTGTTAATTGAGGCTCCTAAACCTTTTTGTTTACTTTTAGGAAATGGAACAGAATGTGACTTGCTGAAGTTTTACAAATGTGTTTATCCAGCAGTCTGTAAGTAAGAACTTCATATTCATGTTTTCTAATCCAAACGCATATAGTAGACAATATCTGTCAATTAAACCAAAATACTGAAAGTAATCTGTAATGGAGTACATCCCAGTTCATTTAATATTCTGAAAACAGAGACCAGACAGAGCATGAAATATATGCCCATTAAAAAACAAACCAACCAACCACGCAAAAAATATTCCAAAAACTAAGTCTACATATATATATATATTTATACTTATATATAAACTAATTGAATAATTCATTTTAGCAATCAGAAATGGTTTAAAATGGAAGAACATTCAACTAATCTGTTTTCAGTTACCAAGCCTCTGGCTAGCATTTTCACATCTTCATGGTAACATCCTTCTAGATCCAATGTTGTATCCTTTGTGCAATGAATAGTGAGCAGCAGAGTAATAACATGTTTGTTAACTGGTAAAAATATAATTCACTGGACTTCAGGTTTTATCTTTTTAAAAGTAATTACGAAATTTGAAAGCACTCCAAATGCAATTCTTTTCCATAAATGAATAATCTGCACACAGTGGATATGAAATTTTTAAGTCACTACAACAGACTTTCTGGAAAATACTTAAAATAGTAATCTGAGAAGTAACTTTTCATGAACTTCAGAAAGCTTTCTTTTGAATTGCTTTGGTTTCTATTGTGTAATGTGACTCTCTCTGAGTGATTAGTAGACTCAGAAGTTGGTGGGGGGGGACTGTTTTGATTAGGTGTGTGCAGCATTCAAGCCAGATCTACTACTGTGAACAATTACTTGGTTTTTTTCCTGTGGCTATTTTGAAAGCCAAATGGATTCCACTAAGTTCACATTCTTATATAACCATGATCTTTGAAAGCCTGTCATGAGGGAAGAAGTATATTATTTTACTTAATAGATATTCAGAGACTGAACTTCAAAGAAACCACAGAGCAATAAGCAAAAATTACCTCAAAGTCCTTTAAAGGGTGGATAGGATTCAGAGCTGAACCCCAGAAGGTTTGTAGGTCTATGGTTCCCAGGATTCCATTTTAGGGACTGACTCTCCTTTGACAGTGTAGGAGAGGTAAGACATCTGATAACAAAATCTCAAGTAATAGCACACTTATCCAATATCTGCAGGACCTACTAAGAGCATTTATTTTAGGAACTCTTAAAGGCTGGCAATCCAGAATTAAATCCACAACCCCAGCACCCCTGGAGAGTATTTGAAATCATCAGCTAACAGGCTGAGATATCTCCTCCTCTGTGCTTTGCAAAAATGAGAAGCCCACAAGCAGAGTGAACAGACACAACCTCTGCCACCACACAAACAGGACAAACAGAGCATCACAAGCAGGAGATTACAGTACTCATCTCAGAGTGATGGCTTATGATTTAGGAAACATTTACGCCTTACAATTTTTCATCTACACTGTTTTTCTCTAGCTTTCCCAGATTTCTGTAATGATTACTTTCTGTTAGAGCCTTGTTAGAGGACTGGCTCCCCACTTTCATGAGCAGCCAGACCTGCAGAATTTTATGACTTCTCTTCAATATTTGAAGAGATAAAGCTTTTCCTAAGCCTTCTTAGCTGTCTTGAGCCCAATTATCAAATGGCAGGCAGGGGTTAGAGTAAAGTGAACTTATCTTACAAGGTTTTTATACAGTTATCAGATGATAGCAAACTACAATTGGAATTATTTTGGAAGCTGTTTCTGTGCACTGAAACGAGCTCGGCAGGCACCAAGGCATCAAGACCAAGGATATACACCTAAGTATTTAATTAGGAAGATAGCACAGAACATGGAAAGTCTTCTGTTGTCCTTTTATTTAACTGTGGATGAGAAATAACAAGCACATGAAGCCCCGATTAGGGAAGAAAGACAGAGGTGCTGGATTTCTTTGGAAAAAGCAAGAAAAATATCTCAATCTCTATTGTTGTGCACCAGTTTCCCAAATGATAGTTGCAAATACTTATTTGTTCCTTTAAAATTGGTAAGTATTCACTTTCCTTGGGATAATTAACCCAGATATTTATCAAAGACAGCTAAAAGTAATTTAGTAAGTATTTTTTAAAAAGTTTTCAAACTGTGTGATTTTTTTAGAAATATTATATAAATGATTTCTTCTGGAATTTCAGATGATATAGAGATAAAAGGATTATGTACAGTAGGAACACACAATTCTACTTGCCCTGCCCCATGTGAAGAAACAGATTATCCTACTACTGTCACCTATTCAAATTTTGGAGGAGAAAAAGCCATAAAATATCTTTCTACAAAACTGAAGAAAAGTCCAGAATACATCAGGTAATCTTGCTTAACACTTTGTCTAACAAAGAAATTATTGATTCCTTTTAACCATGCTAGCAGAGCGTATGATGAAAATATGACCTTAAAAAGATATGTGTGGTATTAATAACGTTGTCTGTGAGATAACATCTCTTGAACAAAATTGGTTAAGATTTATAGAAATTCATATATATATATATATGTATGTGTGTATTAGACATATGGATACATATATGTATATAGCACACTTAGATACATCTAAGATTGTGGATAACAAATAGTAGATGATGCAATTAAAAAGTAATATTCTCAATTACCTTCTCTGTCATTGATCTCTTATAAAAAAGGTTTTGGATCACTGTTTCAATTAAGAATAAAGAAAAAGCAGGGTTATCAAACCTGTTCACAATCCATGTGAGCCATCCATTCAACAGAGAAGAAATCTTCACACTTCCACAAACAAGGGCAATGAATAACACAAATACATGCTATATAAAGTTATTCTCCTTTCAGCCTATTCCCAAAGGAAGCTTCGTAAGCACTGAAGACCTAGGTTTTATTGTAGCAGCAATGCCACAAATTTAATAATATTTTCTATTGATAGTAGAATTCCCTAACACCATATAAAAGTTATTTAGAAAATCTTTGGTACAATATTAATTCTCATGAGGTAGAAGAAGAGTGAAACAGAATGTTTGTGTGTGATCGAAAGCACTACACAGAAACAGAAGATACTCTCTAGCATGAAAACATCTGAACAGTACTGACTACATCTTCTATCCAGGAAAAGGTGATGAGATTTATGTTATGCATAGAGCTGCGTTGCTCAGTATGCAGACTGCACTGACCTAATCTGCATACTTTTAAATTCAGAGATGCCATGTGTCCTTATGCTTTAATAGACCATATGTGCCTTACTGTTATGATATAATGAATTGATGCCAGACTTCCCTGCAAACACAAGCATTATATATCAAAAAATTGAATTATTTCCAGATATTTATTGCTAGAAAGATATGATCTAGTTATCAAAGAAAATTTCATACCGTTTCATAGACTGAATTGCCTCCTTCTCATAGCCAGAGATGTCAGCAGCACAAATAAGTATTAAGGCAGGTGCTATGTGAACTCATAGTATATACAACATCAAGTACGTTTATAAACAACTGTAAAAATTTTGGTTCATTAAATATCTGTGAGTTTCATTGGCTCAGTGACTTGAGTTTTCTCACTTTTGAAGCCATCAGTCTGCAAATGCTTGCATACGTTTATACATGAACAGGAACTGTACAAATCATAGAATGGTTGGGTTGGATTGCACCTTTAATGGGTCAACTAATCCAACTCCCCTGCAATAAGCAGAGACATCTTCAACTAGATCAGGTTGCTCAGAGCCCAGTCCAACCTGACCTTCAATGTTTCCAGGCATGGGTCATTTACCACCTCTCAGGGCAACCTGTTCCAGTGTTTCACCACCTTTGTTGTAAAAACGCCTTCCTTATACTTAGTTGGAATCCACCCTCTCTTAGTTTATAACCATTACCTCTTGTCCTATATCTACAGGCCCTATTAAAAAGTCTGTTCCCAATGCACATTATGAAAATTAAACCTGTTGTTATACGCAAACAATATTAATCCCTTGAGGACATTTTATCTTTGTTGATTATTTTATTGTTGGTAAACATCATGCACAACTCAGGAATTATTCAATTAAGCAAGGGAACATACATAACATTCCCCTGTTACTGGGCCTTAACCAGTAAGAATCCTGCCAACACGTTAATGAGTACATATTCCAAACTATAAAACACAGAGCTGTATTTATTTCTGAAGATGTAAGGAGGAAAAAGTTAAATATCTATTGGAGATTTCTGCTAGGAAGTACATGACAAGGGCAGGAGCCTTACTAAGAGAAGCTAGGAGAATAAGATTATTTTTATAAATTACTACTAACTGAGTTTTAGAATTATCACCCAAACAGATAGAAGTGATGTTTTTCTATAGAAAGTACTTTATTTTCATGAACATCATAAATGAGCTCATTGTCATTGTCAAACCAAAAACCTGTAGCTGTTAACACTTCTGAAGAATCACAGAATGCTTTGGGTGGAAGGGACCTTAAAGATCATGTAATTCCAATCCTTATGGGCAGGGATAGCAACCGCTAGATCGGGTTGCTCAAAGCCCCGTCCAGCCTGGCCTCTAACACTGCCAGGGATGGGGCATCCCCAACTTCTCTGGACAGCCTGTTCCAGTGCCTCATCACCCTCACAGTAAAGACTTTCTTCCCAATATCGAATCTAAACCTACTCTATTCCAGTTTAAAGCTATTCCCCCTTGTCCTATCCCTACCTGTCCTTGTAAAATGTCCCTCTCCTTGTAGAATGGGAATGGGAGGCTGCTATAATTTCTCTCCAGAGGCTTCTCTTCTCCAGGCTGAACAGCCACAAGTCTCTCAGCCTGTCCTCATCAGTGAGGTGCTCCAGCCCTCTGACCATGTTCATGGCCTCCTCTGGACTTGCTCCACATCCTTCTTATGATGGGGGCCCCAGACCTCGACGAAACACTCCGGATGGAGTCTCACGAGAGTGAAGCAGAGGGGCAGAATCACCTCCCTCTACCTTCTGGTCCCTCTCCCTTCAATGCAGTCCAGGCTAACTCTGAGGGCTGCAGGTGCACATTGCTGGTTCATGTTAAGCTTCTCGTCAATCATCACTCCAAGTCCCTCCACTTAGGGCTGCTCTCATTCTATCCTCTGTCCAACCTGTACTTGTGCTTGTGCTTGCCCTGACTTAGGTTCAGTACTTCAGTACTTCAGCCTCATTGAACTACACAAGGTTTGCACAGGCTCACCTCTCAAGCCTGTACAGATCCTTGTGAATGGCATCCCTCCCCTCCAGCATGTCAGTCACAACACACAGCTTGGTGTCACTGACAAACTTGCTGAAGGTGCACTCAGTGCCACAGTCCATGTCACTACAAAAGATGTTAAACAGCACTGGTCCAAATATACTACTTGGACATCGAGCCGTTGACATTAGCTGTGCAATCAGGTTTTGTGTCTATTTTCTTCTAAAACTAGTATTTTTATATTCAATTTAGGACTTAGGCAGAGTCTTTCTGTAGACAAGATATAATCAAGAGGAGCTCTTTACTCAATCATTACACAGGTCTTGCTCCAACTGAGATTTAGCTACTCTTCCACTTTGGCAGCAGTCAAGAATATAGTTAGGGAAGTGGGGCTCCTAGCAGAGGGTAGAACTGAATATCCAAGTTCAGGACAAGCACTGCTCTGCACAAACATGCCCACTGAAATAAGCACAATTAAATAGCATGTAATCCAGAATGGCAGACTACACATTGCTTGACATTTCCACTCAAATTTCTCTCAGTGACCATTAAAAAGTATGAGTCTATCCCACAGCACAGATCAAGAGCTACTTTTTCAACACAGCATGAAGATCTACTCCTGATAAACTGCTGTTGTTATTAGGACTTTGGGGTTTTTCCTTCTCTCATGTAACTGATTTTGATAACACTCATCTAATTTTTCATTAAAAGACACCATCACTCTCCCTGAACTCAGACCATGCTGATAGATGTTGGTAAAAACAAACTGCACTCTCTACTGTCTCAAGTAAACTCTATGTATTTGTCATTAGGGAAAACCTTGTGCGTATTGAGATTAAATATCATGATCTGAGCTACAAAATAACACAGCAGCAGAAGGCCTTGACTATCTCTGAGTTGCTTTGTAAGTCAATGTTTAATATTTATTTATTATTGATTAATAATTAATCTAAAAATAAAAATATAAATAAACACCCTGTTTTCTTAATTCTCTCTCCTCCTAAACCAAAAACTATGTGGGCTTCTGAACAAGAAGCCATAATTTTTATATTATGATAGTAATAATCATGTCTGTCTCATGGTCATTTTTGATACTGTCTCTTGTCATTCCATTAAAGAACCTGTGGTAAGGACAGCAGCTGAGAGTAAGAATTATGTTTGGAACTAGTTTACGGCTGTATCACAGGCAGGACTGTAAGAATAGTGATGTTTTGGGGATTTGGCGAGGAGAGGGAGAACATGGGGATGAGAAGCAAAGGAACAGTTAGAAAGGCATAGAAGTAGTAAATATTTTAAGTATCTATTTCACAGTAGGACATCTTGTGTTGTACTTACTTTATTTAGGATTTTCAAAAACACATTACTCTTCTTCAGTAAACATTATTAAGAATACTAATTCTGTTTTCTTAAAGTGATGGACTATGTATATTGAATTTATTTAACACTTGAGTCTGGCAGGGTTTTGTTTGCTTGCTAGACTAAACCAGATGCTTCAGATGACAGATGTTTATTTTCTTCTATTACAGCTGAAGTGGGTGGCCAGCTTGGACTGTTTTGTGGTGCCAGTATGATTACAATCTTAGAACTGCTAGAGTATGTTTTTACTAACTTCTGTTGGATGTGCATCTTTCTTCTTTTGAAAGCTCCTGAAATGCCTCAATGGAATAATCCATCCCAGAACCAACCAACACGTAAGGAAAAGAAGAGGGGAATACAAGAATGTTAGTGGATTGTAGAAGTCCAGAACTAATTGGTTTTGCAAATTCCCTTTCTTTTCAAGATACAAAGGAGACAGTAATATTTTACATTGCTCCCTTGTCTGCACTTCTCATTCTCCCTTTTATTCCCTAAAACTATTTAACTGTACTAAATAACTTTAAATACTGCACTTCACAAAGTCTCACTTTCCTTCTCATGTAAAGAAAAAATGTAATCTTTAGCTAAAATTTTATTTTAATAAATTAATTTTTTAAAATAGCATAACAAGTGATGCTGACATACAATTTAGCATTCATGACCCAGTTTTTATCTTCTGTATTTTGAGTGATGAGAAGTAATACACATGCCAAATTATCTCACCAAAGTTTCTTGACCACCATAAATATGGAGCATTGTTATTCTTAAAAAGCAGGTTGCTTATTAACAGTTCTTCTGGTAGATTACCACTGTAACATATTCGAGTGAAGAATATGGTAGCTTCACCTAGAACAATTAGGAATGTGCCTAATAGCAATAAAATTTATTTAGTATTATCCGTCTGAAACACATCCAAAAAAATCTCATCCATCCGCCAGCTACTATAGAGAACCATAGGCCATCTGAGTGGATGGCAAGTGGACAAACAGGGGTCAAGCCCAGTGTTTAATGTCATGAAAGACAATAATAAAGGCTAAAGGCTTCATCTAAGTCTTACTAAATATGTCAGTGTAAGGATTTTTGTGGCTTTGGTGCTGATTCAGGCTTCCTGAACGTTTATTTCTTTAAAACGGTTCAGGAAAGCTTCTGTGATTTCCTGCGTCTGTTTGGGCCTATAGAGCAGTAGCGGTTTAGTCTTATTTTTTTTAAGAAGACTCTGGTGATTGAATAAAGTTATAAGTGCATTTACGAAAGAGCCAAGTCCTTAAGGTCAGATATAACGTAATGAAAATGCTACTATTTGGCCTCACTGGCAACAGCTTCCCTTCAACATAAGCTCTAGGATATGCAGTTCAGGAAATACAGAAAATGTTTCTGCTTCCTACAAAGAGATGCCTTGATTTTTGTCCTCTAACCTTAAGCATAACTTAGACTTTTTTCTCATTTATTTTTTTATTGGACACTCCACTTCTGCTGGGACTTTACCGCCTCACTATTACCAAGCATGGCCCCATTTGGCTCAGCAGCCCTACAAAAAGGTCATTCTAACCCCACTGTCCAAGGTGTGTATTAGCCAACACAGAGGAATAATAGAAAGAACAGAGCAAACATACTGCAGAATTTCTCTGAAGACTTCTCCCAGCCTCAAACAGTTTGTAACAGTGGAATTCTTAAGCCAAAAGAAATTATAGGTTTGGAAGTAGGAACTAGGTATTATCTGACTTCTGGATAAAAAGAAAGCAGGGTAAAGTTTAAACATAGTAATCTCGCACACCTTGTATTTCAGAGATCAAAGTGTTTTGTAGCTATCAATCACAATGATTTGTTTTGTTTTGTTTGCTTCTACTAATAAGGGATAAATAAAAGAACATTAGTATTGTAAGGCCTAAACAAAACAAAACTGGTATTGTTTCTGTCCAAAGGTTCAAGTGAAATGAAGCACAGAACATGTAAAAAAGTCACCAATCCTGAGAAAGGGAAGGTACTGGAATCTTTGCTTTGTTTAACAAGACTAAAACGACTTTTGCTTACTCCACTGACTTTGGACAAGGGCAGCTGAAATCACTGCTTGGTTACCAATTCTTTTAACATACGTGGCAGAAGGAGCTCTGAAGAAAGCACAAAGACTTGTTTTGCCCAAGGTCAAGTGACAGACTTGGATGGTTTTTTCCCAGCAATGGCTTCTGATAAGATGATATAAAGCAAATGATTCCCCAGCACAGCTAAATTTAGCAAGTGTGCTGTGCAGCAGAGCAGAAGTAAGCATGCTTTTGTATTTTGATGTATGACTACTCCTCTATTATGGCAATAGAATTTTAGGAAGTGTCAAGGAGATGTCTGGCTTTACTGGATGGGTGAAAATGTCTTATCTGTGAGAACAGCAGAAGCAAGGTATTCTAACTGAACAGATCATCTCCTAGTTTAGCATTACTTTGCTGCTTATTTATTCAGTTTTCCTTTACACAAGTGCACATTCATGCTCCAAGTAAACATATTGGCAAGCTTTTCCCATAGCAATTGATTAAAAAATGGTAGTCCTAACAATGGAGTTAGTTGACATGATTGGGAAAGCCCCCTTGGGCTCCTCCCAAGTCCTTGTCTAATGTGCAAAAAGAGATGCAACACAGAATTTTGTAAAAATAATTTTAAAAAAACATTTTAAAATGCATTCTGCAGAGGTCATTAAACTTTATTTAATACTGTAGAGAATCTCATGCTGTTGCATACAACATTTTCTGAAGAACAGAGGGAGGCAACTTAGTTATGTGGATAATGACTGTGTTTGGGAGCTCTGGATTTTATAGATTATTGTTGCATTCCTTTTGCATTGTATTCATTTTAAACCCCTGGGCAGCTGGTCAGAGTGTCAGAACTCCTGTACAAGGAAGCCACACTTAATAAACTATCAGAGAATTCACCGTAAGAGTGGGGTGTGGGAAGGTTGGAGATAGCTAAACACATGAATCACATCTTTTTACAAGTTTGTTTAGCTCATTTATCTTCTTCTTCTGTCTCACAAGGCTACTATTGTAATGTACTTGGCAGACATCTCTAAAGGAGTGCCAGAAAGTAAGGAATTATTCAAGAAGAAATTGCAATTTTTTTCCAAAGGGTTTAGGAAACAGGTCTGGCACTTGCTTATTTGGCAAAACAAAATGTAGACAGAACGGCCTGTACAGGAGAAGGATTTGCAGCAGACTTTCATGAAGTAGATGAATTCACTACAACGTTTCACCAGTAGATGCCCTACTTACCTTAGGCTGCTGTTCACAAGGCTTCTCATGCAGAGTTGATTTCTCAGCACCTATTATAGAATTGCTCAGTATAATTGAAGTCAGATTGTTTCCCTCTGGTTAATGATGTATCAGCTGGGGAAATATTTCAAAGGAGCTGCTGGCAAACCTGCTATTACTTAGACTGAACTAAGAGACACCACCTTTGCAGCACAATGTTTAGGTTGATTTTTGAGGAAAACAAGTAAAAGTATACGGCCATCCCCACTCTGCATCAAAATAAGCTGATCAAAGCATTTCTTAAGGAGCTTATACAAGCCAGCTGATTTAATGTTGCCTAAGAAAGTGTTGGTTAAGGTAAAATAATTACCCTCACTAACTCTTTATGCTGAAACTATGCAGGGGGGTTGGGGGGCGGGGATTTCCCTGTATAATCACTCAAGTTTGAAGGTAGTTAGCTGTGCCTACACCCTAGCCCAAATACACGTGTTCGCACTGTGTATGAATCTGGTGCTGGCAAAACTTCAAAAAAGAGCTCTTCCTTGCCTGAGTAGTACCCCATGGCAGCATGAGACAGCCAAGTTTTATACAGATAAACATTGCCTTGCAGTTGCTCAGCATTTTGGAAATCCAAGCATTATCATACAATTCTAAAAACTCCCAGACCAACATAAACCACAGTGTTTCACTCATACTGTCTCTCAAAGTACGAAGTGTTTGCAGAACTTCATACTTCTGTACACAGGAGTGAATATCCCTTATTAGGCTATAAACATTAGTACATCTTGTCACACTAACAATGTCACTCTAACAAACTAAACCTTAAATGTGTTTATCCAGAGTTAAACACATTTTTTTGTTGGCAGTTGGTGTGCTTAATAAACTCAGGATACAGGAAATATCTCCAAGCTCATACCATATTAATTACTTAGTGCAACATTGAAACATTGCAGAGTTATAAATTATAAATTCTATATGGGGAGGATACTGCTGCAGATCAAGGGTTAGCATCAAATCTCATTCATGTTGCTTATGGCCAGCCTGCACTGTTAACCCTCTTGCACTCTAAGTCCCTTTATCCACCAGGAGATGCTCACCTCTGCTGACTCCTCACTAAAAGCAGTCACCACAAGAAGGAAAGCTTCTGTAGAACACAAAAACTTCCAAACAGCTCTTCCCACTACACACACAGCTGATGTCCAGACAGGGAATCCCCACCTATCTTGTGTCTCAGGACAGAGAGGCTCAAGGTGGTGGAGTGTGAGTTGTGTTTTTTGATTTGGTTTGGTTATTTTTTAGCATCTTTTGGGATCACGACTGCTTTTACAAAACTAGGAAGAGAGAGAGGTTTACACATGTAGCTATTCTTTCCTGAGTGAAATATTAAGACCCTTCTGTCTCCAGAAAAGCACGTCATTTTGCAACGGGAAGCCTGGTTAAGTGCATAGCTAGTTTTGCCTTGCTAATTGTTAGGGGTTACTTTTAAAGAAATAATGCTGAGCCTTAGAAATTTTCCAGTATACTTCAAGGTTTTAATGAAAAGGTTGATAGTCCACATTATAATTGTTAGTATTTCTGCCTACTTTGCAACACTTTCAAAGCCACTCTCAACTTAGCCAGTCATTTTGGGTTAAAGAGATGAACAAACACAAGTTGTGTCCCTTGTGGGTCTCAATCTGAGCACAGCATTGGGTTTCCTTATCTACTTCTACCTATTTAGGACTTGGCAAATAGGTGTATAAGACAGGATTGATCATTCCACACTTGACCATTCCTGATGTATCCCTCCCATACTGTCAATCAGCTGAAGATAAGAAATAGGAACAGTTACTGTCTTGGTTTGAAAGACAGGTGTCTGCTAAGGAAGGCAGGAGACTCCCTTGGAATGGCAAATGCAACCCTCCCTTCATTCTGAGTAATTACAATATTGAAATTAAGGGGCTTTCAGGCACAGATACGAGAAACAGGAATAACAGTTCTTTACAAATATATATAACAAGGCAATAATACAGAAACACTGGCTTAACCTGACAGAGTCAGGATACAACCTGACACCCTGTCGGTCAGGGTGGTGGTAGCAGTCAGAGTAAGTGGTGGCTGCAGTCCTCTGTGAAGAGATAGACACGGATCTGACAAAGCAGTGATCCTGTAGAAGGGTCTGATCTTCCTCTGAAGGTCCACTGGTGGTTATGTAGCTCTTGTCCTCTGAGAATCCAGTAGGTAAGGGCTGACTGTGGTGTTCCAAACCTCAGATCACATCCAGGAAGGAATGCCTGGTTCCTCCCCCTGGGTGGAGCATCTCACAATGGGATGATGTAATTTTATGAGTCATGTAGTGAGGCTTGATGGCCCATTAACAGTAGATACTCATTCCAGAGGGAGTTATCAGGGATGTGTCATGGAAGAAATAAAAAAACACTGCCCCACCTGGTTTTATTAGCTGGTGATAGAATACATACTTTTGGTTACATCTTACATTGTAACCTAAGACAGTTACAACAAGGAATGCTTTCGTGCACAAGCTGTAAAAACATGGGTTTGGCAGGGCTGCACACATACCACAGAACATGCAAAAACTGTTCATTAAAATGAAGGTTTACTTCTGGTGTTTTTCAACTCAACCCATATGCTTCCCAAAACAATGGCTCAATTATTTTGCAGTTTCCATAATGAATACACCCCAAAAATTTTGCTAAGAATTATAATGTAACCCCTTTTCCTGGGGTAACCATAATTCTAAAATTATGGGAAGTCAGGGTCAGGGTTAGGCTTAGGCTTACAGTTGGGTTAGGGTTAGTGTAGGGTTAGGGTTACAGTTAGGTTTAGGGTTAGATTTTGGGTTAGGTTTGAGTTAGGGTTAGCATTAGGGTTCCGGGTTAGGCTTAGGGTTAGGCTTTGGTTTGGGTTAGGGTAACAGTTACGGCCAGGGCTAGGGGTTAGGGGTCATGTTAAGGTTATATTTAGGTTTAGGGTTGGGTTAGGGTTAGGTTTAGGGTAGGGTTAGGGTTTGGGCAGTGTTTGGGTTAGGTTTATGGCTAGGGTTAGGTCAGGTTTAGGGTTTTGTTACAGCTAGGGTTAGCATTAGGGTGAGGGTTGGGTTAGGATTAGGTTTAGGGTAGCGTCAGGGTTTGGGCAGTGTTTGGGTTACGTTTATGGCTAGGGTTAGATCAGGTTTAGGGTTGTGTTACAGTTAGGGTTGGCGTTAGGGTGAGGGTTGGGTTAGGATTAGCGTTAGGGTGAGGTCTAGGGTTTGGCTTAGAGCGGGTTTATGGTTAGGGTTAGTGTTAGGGTTTGGATTAGGATTAGCTTTAGGTTTTATGGTTAGCCTTAGGGTTAGGGATTAGGGTTCGGGTAGGGTCAGGGTTAGTGTTAGGCTTTGGGTGAGGATAAGCTTTAGTGTTGGGGTTTGGGTTAGGGTTAGGGGTTTGTGGTAGAGGTTGGGATTCTGTGTAACACCAGACTTTTGAGAATTCATTTTTCCTGAAACAGAAGTTGCTTATTGTTCCTTATTTTGCAGTATTCCGGTTCAGTGAAGGACTCTGGTCTGTGAAGTTTTCACAAAATGCAGACCCTTTAGAAAACTAAGGCACCTTGGTTTCTTGTCAATTTAAAGCACCTGAGGGTTTCGGTTGTGCATTTACATCATGAGATAAGAATGTGTGCTTAGGGAGGCCAAGGCAAGTACCTTTTCTCTCATTCTTACTGCTTGCACAGAAAGTTTAGACGTCTCAAAATAAATGGCCTTGATAGTAAGCAGAGAACAGCAACAGCACTGTCATGTGATGGATGTGACTCTTCCTGAGCCTCCTTTGTAAGGCAAACACGTTTTGCACCTGGTGTATGAAGAAGGGTGCAGAAGCAATGGTTTCGAATTACATGGACAGCCCAGCTTCCTGCCACCCAGTTGTTTTGATGAGATCTTTGGGTTTGTTCCAGCAAATACTCACCCACGTAAGATCTGCTGGTGACACTAGCAAATACTGCATTATGAGGTTTATATCTAAATTTGGAGACAATCTATTTATTCTTTATTGCTGACACATGACTGAATTCTCACTGGTTGGCATTGTCAGTTTCTGCAGACTCCATGGGGGGTTTTTAGTACAATAAGCCAATATGAAACTTCTGCCAGAAAACTCTGTCTGAAAATCAAGAACATTATTAGTAAATTAGTAACTGTATTCAATTCCAATGACACATCCGAAGGTGAAAACCATCTCTTTGGGGAAGAGGAAGGGGTAGTTTCCAACTGAAGAAGAGAGTATTTCTCGTGATGGTACAGTTCATATGTCTGAGGAAAATCAGGTGGGCTGAGGATCCAAACAGTTCCGGTGCTAAGGGAAACACTAGACTTTTGCCTTCTTTCTTAACCTCTGCATCTTTCATAATGCCAAACAGGAAATAAACCTTCTAATCTTCTATTGAGTTTGCACCCAGCAATGGAATTCAGCTCTTCAGCTCTGTTAATGAACACTTACATAAAACACTCATCACATTCTCACAGTGTAAAGTCAACAAATATAGTTCTGAATTCAACTGTGTAATTCTGACATTTTTGCCTTAATAGAGTAAAGAATTGTGGCAGGGCATATCACCACTCTCCCCACCACAGGTGGCTGGTGCAGATGCGAGAGACAGCCCAGGCGGGCAAGGCCCAGCAGGTATCATCTCCTGGCGCCAAAAGGTCTTCAAGCCTAACCAAGAATCAACACCTTGGTATGGACAACAGATGTGGGAAGAGATAAAAGAAAAACCATAGGTGACCAAAAGGCCTGTTTTACACTATAAAAGTACTACAGATTATCACAGAGGCAGAAGCCTTCTACGCACACACCCTGAAAGCATCCAAGACTTCTCCCTGAGGCTGGATGCAGATTCTGCGGTTATTTTCCTGGGAATTGAGGGAAAGGATTTCAATGTGTGCTCCAGCAAGAACTGGATGGTAAGAAACACTGGATCCTAAACTATATTATTTCTTCGCTAGCTGTAAAATTAATGGTACCTTTAACTCCGCATGTATAATACTAGTTGTCCTCTTTTCGTCTTATTCCTGTGTAGTAATAGTCTAAGTCTTATGTCTGTTAGTTTTGTGTCTATTAATAAATAATTCATTCTGTAATAGACTGAATCAGCCATTATTAAAGAACTTGCAGAGGAGAGTGGGTTTTGGGGTGCTGGCGATCCCTATACAGCTACTGCCTGCTGTCACAGGCCTGGGCAAAAGGCAGGGACTTATTTAAACCCACATCATCCATTCATTACAAGAATATAAACAAGTCCACAAACTGATCAGTAATTTACACGATATCATGACCAGACCTAGGATGCCCTGTAAGGAAAATATGCAACAGCTATATTATCACTATGAATGTCATTAACCACAAATTCTATGCAATAGTGGTTAAAGCTAGCAAAATTCTGGAGGGTTACTTCAAGGACAAAGTTTGACTACTTTTTTTTCAGTCTGCCTGTCTTGATTTATAAATACTATGTTACTCAAAAGCTTTCTACCTTCAAATAATCAGCAGAAAGAGGTTGAGGGTTGATTTTTGTGATTGTTCAGCAATCATCTGAACAGAATGGCTCTCCTGCTGAGAAAGCTACAAGTGGAATGGATTTCTATCGTGTATTCTGAATGCATGCATTTGGCTTTGTATTACTAAAAGCAGATTAATTAAATAAAGCATATACAGGACTTGATAATTAAAAAGAATGCATAGTTCAGATGCATCAATAGATGAGTATTTGCCCTAAGGAGGTGAAGGACAGCAGAACAGAAAACAGATGGCAGGCAGCTCTCAGATCCACAACCAAAACAATTCTTTTGGCTATGCTTACACAATCTGTTAGTGCCCAATTTCTGTCCCTTTTCTTCTTGTAAAAAGTGAAAAAGCAGCAACGTTGCTTGGCACTGTTTCTTTGGGTGCTGATGGAAGAAAATCCTCAGCAGGGACCTGAGCCTCCAGCACTTTGCCCAGGTCCCATGCATCCAGAGAGACACATTGCCTCTCCTACAGGGCAAGGCAGGTGCATCCCAAATGCAGCTGCTTGTGCAAGTGTCCAGACGATGAGAGGAGCCCAAATGAGGCCTGATGCTCAGGAAGCAACAAGTCTTTTTTTCTTCACCCTCCTCATTATCTGTTCCACCTGTCCCTGCAGGGAGGAAACATGCATAGTAGAAAAAGCCAGGGCAGTGCTTAAAGTTATCGCCCAACTAAGCTGTGTGCTGGTGGGTGGGGACTATTCCTTTCATAGTCTAATTTACCACAGAGAATCCTGTTCCACTGATTGCTATTAAATTTTTTTGCACCAAGCTGTGCACTGATAGAATGGTCCCACTTGCATATCAGCCAGAATAAAGCTGCTTTTTAGTTTTTCCATCACCAGAGAGCTTTCCAGCATATGTTTTTTGTTTAGGAGCAGGAGATGTTCCAACCCGACCTAGTGACTGCAGTTAGTAACTCTAATGACCTATGGATGTTTTCAAGTAGACTGAGCAAGTAATAAAGTTCTGATAAATGCAACCCAAAGTTCAAATCTGCATTACTGAGATGCATAAAAGGGAAAGGGAATTGTTAGAGAAACAGATGAGGGAAAGACACAAAAACTCTTTTAACACCAGTCCCTCCAGTTCATTCCCATCCTCACAATTAATGATGGAAGTAGTTTGAAGTCTGCAGAACTGCAGAACAGAACAGAAGCAGATGCAGGGAATTTTGGCATACTCCAGCTATGAGCAACAGCCTGGAAATAATATATTAGTTTTTCCTATTTTGCAAGTATTTTTAATTCCTGTCTTCAATTCAGAGACACTTTCAGTAACACTTGCCTTAACAGAACTTTTCCATATATTTACCAGAGAGCTGTAGAGGAAATGAACATAAGGTACAGAAAGATATGTGCAAAGGTACAGAAAGATACGTGCACAATGGACTACTCTGCATCAGGAGTGATACTGTTGGTCAGCAGAAACTCCTAGCAGTAAAGTGAGCACTCTACAACACAAGCCACTCCTGAAGTGCTGACGAGCTCTTTCAAACTATTAATTCCATTAACAGACCAGATAAATTTTCTTGCAGCAGTGTTACACTTGCCACAGGCCTCCACATTCACGGGGGCAGTAAAATCAGTCTCCATGAAAGCAGAAATGACCCAGAAATCCTTGTATGAGAAACTACACATGAATGATGAATTTGAATGTTTAGAAAGAGCTGTCAGTGTAGCATCTTTGGCTTGTAATTCTTAAATGGTTAAAACAAACTATCTCTTCAAATATGATCTACATTGGAACAAATTTTGGTTACTTCTAAATGCATTCCTCCTAAGAGCCTCCTATAAATGTAGCTATAAGAATGCTGGGTGCAGCTTGGGAAAAGTTGAACTCATTTTCTTGAACTGAAGTAACAACACTGTTGTTACATAATCCTTACCAAAATGTTACCAAAGATCCATGCCGTTGTAACCACGTCTTACGTAAATGTTGGAATATTTTATCTACATTTAAATGGTAGCTTATGTTACATACTTTTACACATGAGAGATGACACAATACAAAGTACTGACACATCCATCAGAGACAAAACACCCGATTCATGTATCCCTGAACTAAAATGCAATGAACTACATGATGTATGGTTTTTGGATAGCATCAATAGCACCAGCACTAGATAAAACAACCACAAATACTGCACTGACACCTGAAGTCCAAAGCAGAGTTAGGAGTCAAGAAGGGAAAGGTTTCTGACTTTTTTCAGCGTGCCAGGGGCAGTCAATGGCAAGGTGAGAATTTAGCACTTAGTACAAACAAAACCAATGCACCAAAAGGATGGACAGTGCTCCTCAGCAGGTATGCAGCATGGTTTGGAAAATAAGGTTCAAGCGAAAATTGAGGTTAAGTCTCTCATAGAGACAGAAATGTTATTAACCCAGCACTTTTGCCCAGATAACCTCTCCTTTCAGACTTATAAAATGAGCTATGGAAGGAAGCAATTGCTTTCAAAACTAAGTATTTATCTGTATAAACAAAACTGATCTTTCTTTTCTCCCAGTGACCAAAGCAAAGCAGTAGTTGTTTTCATAGTCTTCCTTCAGAGGAGAATTGAGTACCTCAGGAAAGCAAGTTCTTCCAACAGCTGCTGACTTCAGATTTTGCAGTCTGTATGCCACTCTTGCTACTCTAGGCAAGAGCGTGCAGCACTCAAATGTGTGTGTGTATACATTATATGCATATATATATATATATACATACATACACATGCATTTGTAAAGCCTGAAGGGTAGGATGATGGGGGAAAGGCTGTGTGAAAAGGCATGTATCCTTACTTTGTGGTCAAGCTTCTTATCCTCTAGATCACTACAAAATTGCTCACAAACACTCCTATGTGACAGAAAGCAAAGCTTTGATTTGTACAGGCATTTGAAGCTCTGAATGACTCACTACGCCCTCTGTGGAAAAAGGATACTTACTCTTCAACCTCCTTACAGTTTTTTTGGATATTAGGTTGTTTCTGAACACTTCACGTAGGAAAGCTTACATTTCTTAAGTTGACTTGCATAAAATATCTGAAAATAACAAGGCATAACAGGCTGCCTTTTCTTTCCAGAAACCCTACACAGTGTTTAGGACTTGCAAGAAATAGATGTGCATTTCTTCACACTTAATACACTGCATATTTCAGTGTGATTCATAAATGTGGTTTATTTTTCACACTTCATTAGAGCACTATGCTTATACTGACATAAGGTCTGAAGGTAGCAATCCTGAACTCAGTTTTATTTCCCATCTGAAAAGTACAGCCATACAGTTTTTGTTGGGGGGTTTGTTTTTGTTTTTAAACAAAGGCTCAAGGACTATTGGCCCAATTGTCTCCAGCTCAGAATGATGATAAACACCAGCTAGGAACTGTGAACATTTTCAGTCTTTTGTCAGGACTCAGCTAAGTTCTGTCATTTTAATCACAAGTCAGTTGTTTGAGCACTAGACAGAACAGCACATTTATCAAAGTGTAAAATCAGTTTTGAAAGACTAGAATGCCCCTGAGAACCTGCAATATAAAAAGGCACACAGGTTTCCTGCCAGGGATGTCTAGCATATGAACAGATAGATCCTCAGCACAAAAAATCGCTGCCCTTGAAAACACAGTTGTTCTGTAGTGTTGAATCTGTACTAGGAGCATAATCATCTGTGGAAAAAAAGCAGTTAACAATGTCAGTCTGAACAATGGATACGGGGAATAGTCTGGAACAAAACCTTTATAAGAGATCACATCTTCATCCCAGAACAATACTCACATTCCACTGTTGTCATTATCTCCAAAACAGTTATATTGGCAAAAGACCAGTTGATGATGATGAAAGTGAACATTATTACCCTTTTCCTGTTAATAACAAAGAATGAATTGCTGGAGACAGCATGTATTGTTCCAATTTTTCCAAACTGTCACCCAAAGTCAGAGAGAAATCTAAAGAACAGTGAAAAAAACCCCAGGGCCTTTTATGTGTGGCTATAGATCGGGGAGTGGAATCTCTTGTGGTTTTTTACAGTTACATTAGCACAGCTCTGTTTACTGGCTTATTACCTGCTTCCCCCTCATGGTCAGGTAGGTGCATGAAATGGCAACAGTTTCAGACTCTCTCCCCCAGGAAAGAAAGGATCTTGTTATAATGAAAAATAAAATCTTGTTAAAATAAAACAGGACTGTAAGTCCAGTAACTTCCCTTTACTTAGAGATGATAAGCCAACACAGCGACTGGGAGAATTAATTTACAATTGCTATAAGCTCCAATTTGTACCAGTATGCTAAGTGTCTGAGGAACATGAATACTAAATTCTCTTCAAGCTCTCATCATGCTAGAACACAATGACCCAACTTCTTTCTCTTTTTTTTTTTTTTCTTTTAGATATATGACAGCTCTGGAAATGCATGGAATAACCATTTTACAGTTTGTGACAATACAGTAAAGTGTTGGCCTGTCTACATGGTGGATGAAAAACACATTTTAGGATACAAATGCCTCAGGCCTTGTTCTGGCTCCATGGAGACAGGTGTTACTGACAAGGCCATTGACATTTCAGAGTACAAGAGTGTATATTGTAGTGCACAACTGCCTGCAGCACACTCATTTATTAGCTTTAGATTTTACTAGAGGTTTGTTCAAAGCAAAGGCCTCCAGCATCACCCAGCTTTTATTCATATCAGATACTAGCACGTTCCTTCCTATTTCCTTCTGTGCATATGACTGTCTTTCAAAAGTGAGCTTGGAACTGGTCAGATATGATTTGCACTACCACCTTAAACACTGGAACCAAGTAATAAAAAACCTCACATAACATTATTGGTTTTGTCTTCATGTGTGCCTCCTGGAGGATGTCCTTTACATAGAATCACAGTTTGGAAAACAACTCTAAGATCATCAAGTCCCACTGTTAACTTCGCATTGCTGTGTTCACTGCTAAACCACTGCTAAACCACACTCCCAAGTGCTGCATCTGTGTGCCTTTTGAACGCTTCCAGGGATGGTGATTCCACCATGCCCCTGGCAGCCTGTTCCGGTTCCTGACCACCCTTTCAGGGAAGACATTTTTGTGATAATCCTGTAAGCAGATATCCAAATGAGCATCTCATCCATTGTTTATCATTCTGTTAAAAAAAAAAAAAATCAAACACGAAGTTTTGTTCCCAGAGGTTGTTCCTGCCAAGGACTGAATCAGCAGTTTGGAAGCTGACTGCAGTGCCCACTTTAAGACAGCAGTAGTCAGTCAGAGAGTCCCCTGCACAGCCAAAGTACAAACACCACTGAAAAACAATTTGCCTTGCCTGTCTGAATTCAAAAGAATGCATAAGATCCAGGAGATTGCAAACAACTAAACATTCCATAATTTGCAATTTCATGGCTGAGCTCCACTTTCTTCTCCTTGTTCCAATTTTTTTTTTTTTACAAAATATACCAGAATAAAATACATCCATTTATAGAGACCTTTGAAACAGACTTTGGTAATTACTCTCCCTCATGTTAGAGAGCTAGCGAGCTTCTACTGAAAAAGCAAATCTCTACAGTTAAATAAAAGAGGCAGTAGAACACACATAAAAGAACTAAATACCTGTGGAAGTGTTTAACTGTTAGCTGAGAGTAATATTTAACCAAACTATAAATTTAGTAGTTGAAAGCAGCATTTAAGTGAAGACCAGTTTTAGTAACAGAAGTGGTTAAGTGCCTAAATTGTACTGAGATAAAAAGCTCTTACATGAACACAATATGAGCTATTATTCTGTGCTTTAAGAAACTGGTTACAAAGTAGCTTAATAGGAGCTTTAATATTTTGAAATTATTAGGAAGGTACAATATAAACCCAGAGCATTAAAGTTTTCTGGCATGCCATCTTCCATCAGCTTAAAGCGTGATACAGAACTTCAGTTTTTTCAGAGGCATTTGCATGAATTATATCAATACACAACAACAGCTGCCACAAATTCCATGTCTTTCAGAGTCACCATGAAGTTTTTGTAAGCTTGAACAACTTGATCAATCCAAATTACTGTTGTGTATCGATCTGAGAGAGGGCAACCTTTGATGGTGTCCTGGGATGCGTTGCTGTCTGACAATAAGGTGATGGGGAAGAAAGAATGTGTTTTCCTCTCTTCATTTATCATTCCTAAAGCTTTGTTTGCTAAGGTACATCCTGCTCAAAGTAGAAAGTTAATAATTTTTGGTTGTTAAATATTGTCCAAGAGTTTCAAAGGAAGGTGTGCATTTTTGTCACCTCATCTACTATTTTGGAAGCATTAACCTAAACAAATGTGTGAGACACTTGGTCATTTGCAAACACTGGAACAATGTTTGCAAATGAACAATTTATTTAAATTAGAACTACAAATTATTTAATGGAGAAAGTACTTGTTTTGTATCGAACAATGAAATAAAGTTTTCTACCAAAAGAAAGTCACAAGACTTCTAGAGGTCAGTGGAAAAAATAATTTATTGCAATTTCTTTTGCACATTAACATGAAACATTTATATATATATGTTCTGTGCTAATAAGGTACACTAGATATAGACAATTTTTATACACAAAGTAATTGCACTATCCTATTTTATAATGCAAATATTCAGAAATGATCAGTCAGATAAGAACAGATACTATTCACATAAAAATGCACTATATATTAAAGTTATGGAAGGTCTATGCATCTGAAACCTTGTCAACTTTTACTAACTGTATCAGCTGATGAAACACACTATGTCCCTTTCCAAGCTTTACATCCCTTAATTATGTCATGATGCCTAGAATATTACCAGGTTCTCTCAAGGAATAAAATAAGATCATTTCTGAAATTAGAGAGACCAAATCAAAAGGCAGCCATGTCAACCATGTCCCAGCAGCATGCCTTTCAACTCCAGGGGCTACATCAGATGAGAATCAATGTGCTACAAGTGGTCTAAAATTGTCTAGCAATCTATTATTAGTATGACAATTTAATTTAGTTTATATAAATCAATGAGAAATACATTGCAAATGAACAGCATTTCAGTAGAAGTACATTGGCACATGCTTCAAATGGCAGTATCAGAAAAACAGATGCCCCCTTTCAATACAGATGTTTACAGAGTGTCCACAAAGGTAAAATGTAGGATGATATCAAATGAGAAACCTTTTTCTAACCAGGAATTTACACAGCATCAAGTGTTATTCACAAAATGAATGGGAAGCATGTTAATAGCAGAACTAAATCTGATAACATTTATACAATAACTTTTATAATGCTGCTTTAGGTATTGTTTTTAAATATAGTTCCTTAGGTTCACTGTTCTGCCTATCAACTGAAATACCTATCTTTCCAGAAATGTCATCAATTCACATAACCACAGTACTTCAGAGATGAAGATGAAGATGTGAAGCATCAGATTGAAGTGGTTAGTTGTGGCATGCATACTACATGGTTTCATTCAATATTATCTGGTGGTAGGAATGGTCACATGACTGACATGCAAAAATGCGTATCAAAAAAATAAAAGCTTGAAATACATGCTCATAGCAGAGATATAACAGTACTAAACAATAGGGACAAAAAATTAGCAAGCAAGCCTGGAGAAAAATGGTAAGTATGGCTTCAGGAGTAGGGCAAAAAACAATGGTATTGCACACAGCAGTGGGAGATATTATGTGAAGTAACATCCATAACACAATCTTACTGCCTGGCACCCTATATGGAGACAGTATTGCACCCTATCCAGCGTCCTCTTCCTCTTCCCTCAGCTCAGGAAGCATCTTGCTTTGTTTCCTTGAGAGCATGCAAGCAGAATTTGAGAAGTAAGGAACTTTCTTTGAAGCAACAACACGGTGGGTTAATGCAGTGACAAAACACATTTTACAGCTTGCAACCAGTATCAGTAAATAGTAAAAAAAAAAATATAACGGGCAGGTAGTGCATGTATTTCTTTTGTATGTATTGTATGTAGAAATGAAACAATTCCTACATGCCCTGGTGAACTACCAGCTCTGACAGAGATACTTCAATTTGTTCCCACCAGTAACGTGGGAGCAGGGCAGAAGAGAAAGATATTAGAAAGTGGAGAGGGATGAAAATTGCAGTCAGACATCTGAGGCTCTCAGCAAGATTTATTTTTTACAACAAATTTGTTTCTTGAAACTTCAGCTGAACCTCTGTTAAAATAATAAAGCCTGTAATAATTAACCTTATAACACACAAACAAGTGGATGCAAAATGAATAATTGGTCACAGTTGCTTTGTTCTATGTGTATTTCTGATGCAATTCTACTTTTTGCCATACTGGTATCATGGAAGAGATATCATAAGTGGAAAAGAAGGGAAGTAGCAGCACTCCAAACCAATACTTCTTGTAAATTAGGTTTTTTTCAGAAGTAATTGCTGCTCATGGGGACTGATATTAGAGATGTCAACCCAGGAACAAAGTCTGAGGCATGCTGAGCTGCTTCAGCCCTATCATTTTCTACAGGCCTAACAGAGCAAAAGTGTATTTTAAGCCTTGGTTTCACATCTCTTACGGCATCTGTAAATATTTTGCCCTTTTTCCTCACCACATATTTATTACTAGTCTTCAGAGTAAAATATTATACTGATAGATTTGTAAATGCTGAGCTAGTAACTCTCTAATGGATATAATGAAAAATATATCACTCATGTGCATCGATCCTAGATTAAAGATATTGGAGGTAGAAAACTTCACAGTAAAAGCATAATTAGCAGAAGTATCTTCAGGATGATTCCAGGAATATTTTCATGTTTACTTCTATATGCCACTTCTTGCAATATTCTGGAGTGACCTTTCAGGAAGTTTACCATATAGTTTCTGAATATATGGCAACATGCCATATTTATTGCTATGTACAGTCCCCTGAAATAAAAGGCACTGCACACAATAATATATTAGCATTCTGAAAAACTTCTGGAAAGAAAACCAAGACTACACCCATGCATAAAGCAAAGTGAATACTTTAAAGTGATCAAACATAAGAAGTTGGTTATCTGATCTCTGTATTTGGATTAAAACTATTATGCACAGCCTATAAAGTGCCAGAAAAAAAACATGAAGAGTACCTTCACAGGAGAAACTGCAAACAGTTCAGAAAATCTTAAAGGAATAAAACTTTGTGCATTTTTTTGTGTACGGACAGATTAAATTGTGCAGGAAGTGAAAATAAATCAAAATATTAGGGGATTATATTCTTTCACTTTTCAAAATCACCTCTGACAAAATGATTATCAGTTCACATCATCACATCAATGTACTTTTCTAAGCTCTTATGCTCCGAAACTTAGTACAATTTAGAAGAGACACCTGTCACAGAAGAAGTCCTTCTGTCTCTAAGAATTACATTGCTATCCGAATTTCAGAATTTAAAAAACCTAACAAAATTAGAAAGACTTTCTGAGTGTGCTTAAACTGTGAGTCTTAAGTGCTCCTGAAAATCAGGCTCACAGTATTTCTTGGTCAGGTTTATTCCTGCCCCTATGTCTCCCTCTACAAAGCTCAATTACTGGATAATAGTATTAACAATTGTCTCTCAGGACTGCTGTGAGGATTAACAAAACCAACTGTTGTACAAGATCTCTGAAAGGCAATTGCAATATTTAAAGTCTTAAACTACCTGACCCTTATATTCATATTAAACATGTGTTAGGCTGAAACAAGAAAAATACCCACCTGACTCAGTACCTCTCCGAAATTTACAGTTAAAATTATAATGTGCCTTGCTACAAATGATAGGACAGTTATAATGCAGAAAAAAAGGTGAAAGGTGTTTAATTAAAATATATCTTAAATACAACAATAGATTTGAAATAATGGTAGCCATGTGAAATTACAGTTATCTTACTGCAGAGTAAGAATAGAAAAGTATTCTCAAAAGTGGCACCCAGAATATAACTGTAAGTAATAAAGTACAGAATTAAAATGCAGAGTTAAAGTACAGTGGGTTAATACTGGGAGTTACCACTAAAAAGTCAGTATTAATATACTTGGGTACCAGTGGTAATAAATATGGATTAGATCTCCTAAAAACCCTAAACAGTTTAACAGCCTAAATTAAATTTTCAGAAGTACACAAGTATTTGGACACATAATTAATTTCCTCTGACTTACAAGAATTATTTCAGCCAAGGTAACTGACAACTTTCATTATTTTAGTCAAGTGTGTTTTTAAGATTAAATACATTAGCTGAAAACTCATTCTTTTTGTATTGCTTAAGGGCAAAATTCAAGCTATGTAAATTATTTTTATTTTTTCTTCTTTCTTCTTCCTTGTCCTATTGACAAGGGATGGAATGTATGCACCTGCTCAGCTATGGCCAAGCAGCTGGCATACTGTAACCTCATTGTCAGAGTTTGTAGCACACTTTGAGTCTAGATCTCATTAGCTTTTATTGAAATTTTGGATAATACGTGCCCAGAATTCTGAAACTGAGGCACAAGCTTAAAGGGCCCTCAGTGCCTGAAGAACTTTACCCTACCTCATTTTGAAGACTTAGGCTCAAATGTCATTTACATGAAGTGGTTTTCACCCTGTATACTTCTAAAGAGAGACCTCTGCCATGCAACACTTTGAACAAGCAGATGCCATCTGGGGTTAAGAGACCACCACACACATTAGGTGTGAACCTGCTTGCAAGTAGTTGCTTGACTGTCGCCTAAATATTTGAAGGCACATTTTTTCACTCACTGCAAGAAAGCAAATGGCAAATTTTGAAGTGCTGATAACCTGACATGTCAGCTAAACAGAAACTGACATTATATTGCAAAATCTAGTACAGTGCAGAAATCTGTAAGAGGGAGATATAAATATTTAAACACTTGGCATTCCCTCAAGGACTTTTTGAAATCAGAAGTATTCTTTCAGGAACTGCACAAGCTGCAAAGACAAATAATCAAGGACTTTCAAGTACTGTCAAGATAGTAAATGTGTTAATGAAAGAGTGTTGCACAAAACTCTTCATTTTTTTTCTACGGAACATTTAGTTTTGCAAATGTAAATGGATCTTGGTGGTTTAGATTAAATTTTTAATGTTTACACCTTGTTTGAAAGAAACAAAATTACACTCTAGTTACTCATACCTCTGTCTCTGTACTCTTTCTGGACAAAAACCAAACCTGCATTGGCTCTTTTTTGCCCTTCATAGAAACTGGACCCCTGTACTCCAGGTGGAACTGAGGATCTGAATTTTCTGGTGTCATGAGACACCTGAAATTGAAAGAGAAAACATGTAAATGAATGCACTTTGCATGCATACCACACACTATGTAAAATACTAAACTTGCTACAGGTATGTGGGCAAACTATCAGAAGATTCAAATCTATCTCTACATCATTATTATGTTTGCATACCAATAACTGTATATCATAATGCAGTTTGCCAAACAGTTTCATGAGAATTCACATACTTAAATAATGGTTGCAGGGGGACGGTCACTTTCAACTCCAAAAAAACTTTTATGTTATGCTGACAAAGTGGTTTATTTTAAGATGTCAATACCAATAAAAATAATACACCACTCACCTGTAAGTATATTCAGAGACATTGATCTTTCCCTTTTCTCCAGTAGTTTCTGTTCTGCTTGTTAGATTCACAGTATTTCCAAAAAGACAGTACCGTGGCATCCTTTGACCTATCACACCTGTGACTACCTCACCAGTATGGATTCCTATTGTTATCTTTAGAGAGAAAAAATTAAGTTTGAATATTCAAAATTAATGTAAGTAATCTGATGCTTCTGACTAAATACAGGTAACATGCAATTTTTATCTATCAGAGTTTATTTTTCCAGTGTGCTAATCCCGGTTCTTCAAAGCCTTGCATTTTGTGGGTTTTGTCACTTCTTTGTCTTTTAACTTTAGTACAGTGTCGTGCCTCTGCCTTCCACATGAACAATCAAACTGTAATTTTCCAGCATGCCCCGTGCTGTTATTATGTACTGTGAAAATAAAAAAAAGAGGTGGGCAGAGAGGCATACCCTGCAGGTCTATGTTTAATGAGTGCTCAGAAGGTGCAGAAATGGATGGCATAGGTCAAGAAAAAAATATGTTTCTCAGAGGAAAAATCATAGTATTTTGTGTTCAGAAGCTCAAGAGATAGGACGGGGAGAGGCTTGTTCTTGTAGCATATTACAGTTATTGTAAAGCCCCAAATCAAACCTTCTCACTGCTTTGCTCCATGATAAAGTGAACTACACAGCTCTGAGCTAGGTGATAGAACAGTAATATTCATCTAAATAGAAATACGCATCCCACTCATTAATCATTTTCCGCTCACAGCCTTCTGATAAGGACAGTCAGTGCTGCTTGCCCAGTTCTGTATCAGTGCCACAACATCTCCAAAAAGTCCCACAACAATGAGTGAACTTGACTAATATACGCTGGTGTCAGTAATCATTGCTGTAACTGTCTATGGAACTGTACTTCTTTTTAATGCAATAATTCCTCATTCTGATATGATCTGAGGCATGATCAAATATATCAGGGAGGGCATATTATTGTTCTGTTCATTGAGTTGAAGAAGACTCAGATTTTACTTGATGCACAATAGGAATTCATTGATTATATTGAAATGATCAGAAAACAGACATAAATGATGTGGATCTAAATTAGTCCTTTACCTTTTAAAGCACAATAAGCATTTTAAGGTCTGGGAACTGCACATGTCACAGCTACATGTGACTTCTCATATTATTTGTATAAATCAGTCTCAAAGTCTAACAATAACAAAGCTTGCTCAGACTGGGACTAGAACATTATCATATTCCAAAGCATTATCATATCAAAGAACGGGTTTTCCATTCAAGCCCACATTTACTAACCTGTACAGGCTCACCATCTACTTGAACTTGGCCTGCTATTTCCATCATATCCAAAGCCAGGTGGCAGATAGATCGTGCATGATGCATGCAAGGCTCTGGTAGACCACTCACTGTCATATACTTGTCCCCAACTGTTTCCACCTATCAAGACAGATATTTTTCAATTACTTTATTATCATGGGTTTTAGAGTACTAGAATTGATGTAGTGCTTCCTTCAAGACTGCTTGTCCTTTCAAACAATTTCCCTTCCCTTCATTCAAATCACCCTAATTACTGTCATCTCTGCTTGTTATTGAAGAAAATTTATTGTTAACCCACCATGTAATAACTTACAATGACACTGTGGTTGTGTAAACCTGAGTGTCTCTTCTGGTGTCTTCTCAATGAAAATGAGTTCTGTGTTTGTTCTGACTCACACCCTAGATTCACACAGTATAGGCCATAAAATTCAGTTCTAGTAAAAGGTAGGAATGAACATCACGGATATAAACACACAAACAAAGACATGGACATATATATGGGATACATATGTATCTATCTCTGTACCTTCCTGCTACCAGCCACATTTGCACCTCACTCCTAATGAAGGACTGAAATTCACATTGAGTAACTGAGTAGCAAGTTATAATTTACAACCAGAAGACCTAGGAATAGGACTGAAAAACTTAAAACCAGAGTCAGAAGAACCACAAATGGCTTGTATAAGTTCACATCTGCTAAATGTGGAAGTACATTTATACGTTCACCTAATGGGTAACTGCAGAAATCGTGATGAGAACTTAGCACTTTATGTTCCTTCACACATTTAGAGATAACCAACATATTCTTCTGTAGCTATCTAATATCAGGTTACACAGTTCAGACTGAGAACATTAAGTTTTTTTTAAAAAGCCTAAAATCCAAGAAAAGACTGGAAAAGACTGACACGATAGTAAATTATCAAAAAGTAACAGATTAGGTACTTTAAAAATCTTATTCTTACCTTATACACAAATGGATTCCTTCGTGAATCAGTCAGAATATCAAATCTTGTGTAAAGATCATTCAAGAGATTGACAATTTTCATGGCTCCCTCTCCAGAGGCATGTTTACTACAAAAGGCATTGAATCCCACAATGCCACTGAAAAGAATGGTGACGTTGTCGTAGCGCTTGGCTGGAACAGGACGCTTGTGTCTCAGTTCATTTGCCACTGATGGTGGTAGAACAGAGTACAGTAATCTACACAGGTAAGACAAGAAAGGCACAGGCAAAACAGAAAGAATGTGGAGAAAGGTGTTTACAGCAGCACTCTTCATATATTAACTTCCTGCTTCCCACAGGGTTTATAATATACTCCCATCATCAAGAAACAGAAAAGGTGCTTACTGAAGAATATGTTATTTGGAAAGAAGGAACTGATCTACATCAGCATGCCATTTCAAGCACACATTAATACATCTAAATTATCAACAAAAAGAGACATATATTACTAATTCTTCTGACATGATCTGTTAATAGTGTCTTGTTATTACTTGTTAGTTACTTCTTTCTGCCACATCCTCAGCTCATATAATATGATTTTGCTCACAGAACCATAAAAAATGCAAAAAAGAACATGAAGAGATCAAACGTTTCTCCAATTCTGATCAATTCATACACTTCTAAATGTTTCCTCTCTGTTGAGCATGCTGCTTTTAGGGTCTAGAGTGTCTTTAATTAATAGTCTATATGACATATTAACACTTGTTCGTATTATAAATTATGCAAATAAAATCCAGTCACACACACAGAAATTCACCCTATTCTCATGTGTATTCCTTCAACTTTCCAACTGCTATCTTAAGGTCCATTTCCCTCCTGACACAGTTAAGTGGGCAAGTTGAAGATCTCTGACTGTTTCACAAATCTTGAACATCACTTTGTACACAGGCTCCTGCACAAACCCTCATTAGTTGCATTTTTGGCAAGTTCACTACTGCATGAGTTATAATTAGGGAATACTTTTGGCACATCATACAGTAACTGACACTATCTGTTCCAGCAGCTGCCATGAAGGCTGGAATTCCTGAAGATAAAATGACTTTATAAAGCAAGCCAAAAGGAATAAAGAGAAAAAGTACTTCTTAGGCTTTGTTTTCTCTGGTTCTCCTGTCCATCCCTTTCAAGTATTTTTAAAATAATTTCCATTACTCCATTACAGAAAAAGTGTATCTGTCAACACAATCAATACAGAGATGGGACCACATTTTATAAATAGGAGTCAGTCATGAACCCCATGCTACTTTTCACACAAGCATTTGTTTAATTTGCCAGTCATTGTTGAGCTGAGATGCCATCCACTAATAACATGTGAACTTCACTTTATAGTTATCTGTAGAATTGGATTTGGGGCCCAACGCATACTTACTGTTATGTGTTATTTTTATGTACTTACATCTAGATAAACTCAAATTCACTTCTACAAGTAACTATTAAATTAAATTCATAGCATTAGGATATTGCAAAATTTCAGCTTTACATAAACTGTTTTCAAGATTTATAAGATATGTTTTTCTGTTAACTTGTGCCAGAAAGACAAAATTTGGTTTACTGAACTCTGTCAAACAACAGCATTTGGGCATTCATTAAGTTCACCTTCGCTACAGTGACTGCATGTAAGTTTCCAAAATTTTTGGTAATTCACAAATAAAAAAGAATTGTCAGCTCACTTTTTATAACTTTTCTTAACAGGGAGGGAGCCATCAAAACATCTAGGAATATAATGGCCTAGACTGTGGGTGACATTTGAGAATCTAAATAAATACCCTATTAAATGTTCTTTCTTGACTCCAAAATTACCAGTCCTGATTATCTCTGATATTCCTTACAAGATTCTGTTATTTTTTGAAGAAGGTAGCTATAAATAATATATTGCTTTGAGTGTTTCAGCTCAAAACTGGGATTTGGTTCTTACGTGTCTGTCTTCTTCTTTTCATCTTCCAGTGCACGCAGTGTGTGCTGCAGTCTGTCAGTGAGGATCTCCAGCTCCTGAGTCAGTTTATATTCCTCTCGGAACTGCTCTCCCAAAAGAACCAGATCACGGGTAGCATCATGCAATGGAATATCACTCAGATATAAACCTCTTCTGGTTAGATCATCCAAGTTCATCACACTGCAATGCAGAGAAATATGTAATAATATGGGTAAAATTAAACTTGCCAGAGGAGCATTTAAAACTCAAATAAACAACAGAACCTGATGAATAACAGTAGAAAGATGAAGCTTCTGAACTGGTGATGAGCTGAACAACATATCCCTTCTTGAAACACCTTATTTGTGATCATTCATGTTAACCCATGGCTCTTGATTTTTGCATTTAAATACAGAATTCTCATTATGAGTTCCATGAACATATCAAATGTACGTACTTCAGCACACAAATTAAAGTGAGATTATGTAAAGGTAGGCTCTCTGCTTTCTGTCATCATCTCTCTCCCCTTTCCACAGGAGATTAATGTATCATAACTGTATAATCCAATGTGTTAGTTTAACATCCTCTTAGCTAAAGGATCTTTCCATTCACTCCCCCATTCTAACCACTTCTTTATCACTGATCTATTATGTTAAAACTACTGCAAAAATACATTAATCCACATAGAAAACCAAATCATTGTAACGTTTCTTAGAAGTCTCTGAATAAAAAACAAAGGATGAAACTTGAAAAAAAAAAAGGAATATGAGGAATAACAATTTGTACAAACTGGGCCAGAGCAACCCAGTATTTATATTGAGTATTTAATAATCAGTCAAGTTCCAATGTTTAAATGCTCCTACCTCTTTTAGCATAAACACATCAAAAACAGTTAAATCACTACTCAAACCAATTAGTCTCTGCAGTACTACTCTATTAGGTGTTCTTAAAATTAGTAATTGTTAAATGAAAATCAGTATTATAGAACTATGTATGCTTAAAGTACCTTGGTGAACAAAGAAAGAGAATGCTGTCTGCTTCAGGCAAGTAGATCATTTGCCCTTTCAGGCGTAAGCAGCTAATTTCTGTGCCAGTCAGTTCATCTTCACACTCCAACTTTTCCACATCCAACAGCCCCTCCTGGTGATGAAAAGTCACAACTGTGTAAGGGCAATGGTGTGTTATGCTCCAGACCTAGTATCTAAGCACATTCACTACAAAGGCAGTCAGAATATTCGGAATAGACTTACAGCCTACATTAAACCCGATTAATTTCTCATTTGAACACCACACACAACCTGTATTTTAATACTGCAATTTGCTACCTTAAAGACAAAAAGCATGGTATCTTTCTTTATATTCATGTTCATAATTCCTTATTTTCTTCCACATAATTCCTTAACAACAGTTTTGACAATAGTATTGCCTGTTCTGTGAAGTGCCTGGGACTATCTCTAAGAAATCATCCTGGTTTCTCTCAGGTACAGTTTTCTTTAAATAACCAGGTTCCTTGATGTAGTAGGTGTTACTCTACATGCTGCATCTGTTCATATCACTCGCCTCATCTCCTGCCCTCTTCAGAGAAAATGATGCAGATCTTTGTATGAACATATGGGCCAAAGCAAGAACACATTTCATATTTGTCTACCACACTGTTATGAAGCAAAAGTAAATTACCTTTCTACATTTGCTTTGATACAATGCCATATACTAGACAGGCCCCTTGCAAAGAAAGCATCAGACATGACGTACATTTACTTCACCATTCCTATAAAACATACTGCTCAGCAACTACACACAAATTCATACCTGTGACTCTCTCTTGGCTCAAGACTCAAAAGGGGCTGAGCATACTACTGTGCAGAGAATTTTCTCTAAGGACTTCTGAGCTTTCTGAGCTTTCTGCACTTCTTATCTCTCCAAAACACACTTACTTTACTTAAAAAATACCTGGGAAAATATTCTCTAGTTACCTTAGTTCTCAGTACGAAGACTGTATTGATATGGGAAAGGATCCCATGGAAGCTAATATCAATATGCGGCCGGACCAAGGAGAAAACTGACAACAGACTGCAATTTCCTGGCTGTAGCTAGAATATTAAAAAACAGCAAAAAGAAAAGAAAAATATTGTTACGCTTTATAAGAAAAATATACATAGAGCAACTATATTCCATTTGCTTAGATGACAACACTGAATGGAAGAGAATATATACTTTATGCATTTCCCCATTAAATCACAAGGTTTTTAAATTATTCTCTTTCTGCATATAGACATGACCATAAGGAAAAAAGCTGTTGTAAAATTAGGCTATTTTCAAGTCCTTTTTCAAATAAGAGAAGCACAATTTAGTAAATATTATACATGTACATGGGAATGTTGTTTAGACAGAGAATCCTAAATCTATTTTATTCATCTTTATAATTAACCTGCGAAGCATCTATCACTACTAATTTCTATGGCTATCCAAGCATAAGAATCATCTAACCTGTGGAAGGACTCTGTATATAGCATTGCCACATTGTGTGACCACCAGATCTCTGTCAAATATGATGTGGAAAGGAAATGCCTTGCAGAAAGTATAGGGACTGATGCGAGACTCTTGGGTACCATTTTCTTCAAACCTGTCAAGGTCCTCATAGTAGTCCTCTTCTTTAGACTCTTTCTCCTCAATTAAAAATTGAATGTGGTCACACTCCTCATTTCTCTGTTGAATAACCTAGAGAAATGAAGAACAAATGAAAAATTGAAAACTCTGTTACATAGTATTAGTATAACTGGATTGCTACTATGTAGACAGGAATGTATTTAGAGGAGAAAGGTAAGTTCAAGAATTATATTTGCATCTTTAAAAATACTGTATTCTAATATGAATTTCTGATTTTATAGTCTTTGTAATTTCAGGTGAGTAATTATGCCTTTGCTTAGCCACAGTTGCTCTCTCCAAGAGCAACATATTGACGATCACCCAAATACAATTTATTAAGCGTGAGTGAAATGCAAATCCTGAAATGAGGGGTCAAGGTTATGCTTGCCTTTTTACTGGTACTTGCCAGAAAAGAGGGTGGCCCCTTCCCCAGAAATGAACCTGTGTTAAGTCTTGAATCACACAGAACACTTGAATCCTTATTTTGATCTAAGCTGTTTGTAAGATCCATAACACAACAAAAAAGAGTGCTGACTGTTTAGTGATGACTAAATAGTGCTAAGAGGGTGGGCATGTCAACGACAGCAAGAAAAAAAAGTGGATAGAGCAGATGTTAGAATACACAGTCCTTACATATTCCAGCAGATTGCAAGATCAGAGCCAACAGACAAAACTAAAAGCAATTACAATCTTCTCTGGGCTGTATTCCCTATTAAAGGAAATGACAGCAGAATTGGAATCTACATCAGTGGAATCTCAAAAAGGTGTCTTTAACAGCATTTCACACTTCAGTAATTTTACTCAAAGTTAGTAAAAAGTATGAAATTAATAGGGATTACTTTGTTTGCAGCGAGAGTCATGTATGGCAATATAATTTAAGCTAAAAGCTAGTAGAATAACCTAATTTACCCTGAGAAGCCTAATTCATCTCTTCTCAAATTTAATTAGACTTAATGACTAGAAAAGAACAATTCTATTTACACAGTACTGTTTAGCAGCGACAACATGTTCCACCTGATTCTACTTTCATGTAGAGTCTGACCCTAAAGCCACTGAAGCAAAAAAAAAAGATTTCTTAAAATCTTTAAAGCATCCTGATTTTGCCCTTTACACATAGTCTTAACCACAGAGATTAACAGTTACAATTTGAAAACAGAACACATATGCACAAACACTGCAATTGATCCCTCAGATGTTAAGGTTATTAAATATTTGTTCTCCAGAACTGCCAAAAATGCTAATTGATGGGTTGGGGAGTGCTGACACCTTTATTTGCTCCTATACAAATGGAGGAGTGTAAAACAACAAAACAGTATTTTATTGATAAATATTGATAAATGATGTCTAATTCAAGGTGGCAGCGTTCTTTGATCTACAAATTGACTACTCATTTAAAGGAAAGACATGCTTTTCTGGAGGACAGTTTAGAGCAAGAGCCTGTTTTAGGTGCTCTATACTGTGTGCTGCATTATTCTTCTCTTTCTATTGCTTATAAGTAAGTAACTAAGAGAAAGATCAGCCTACTAAATTTACCAGCTAATGTAGGTACCCAAAGCTGGATATACAAATAAACTTGAATGTTGATGTTAATAAAACCTAACTGCCTCAAGACACTGTATTGGTAATCATGTGCCAGTGTGTGACAAAGAGAAGCACAAAATTATGAGCTAATAAGGGGTAAGCCTCAGGAAAAATATATGGTGGTCATCTGAGGAAAACACATTAAGTGGGTTTGTCTAGGAGAATGGACACCTAGTTTCCCTGTCAATTCAGGGTTTAAAGGTTTTCCACGTCTTCCTCTTCCCTTAAATCATTATCCCTGAAATTGTGAGAGACTGTGGTCATGCTGGAAATTAACAGAATGCAGTTAAGTCTTTAGTTCTTACTTTCTATCACTCATGCACACTCCCACAGGTTTTATTTTAATACTCCTGTTATTGTGGCCAGAGATAGCTTAGATTACTCACAGAAACCTTTTTCAAATTGTGAAGATTTATCTCTAGAACTGATCTATGCTTCCTGATCATTTCCAGTCTTGGATCTTACTTCAAAGTGTTACTCTTGCCACAAATGGAAAAAAACCCTGCATACTTTTGATGAAAACCTTCTTCATTCAGCATAGCTGATTTTAATCTACTAATTTTAAAGGAAATGTTCTTATTAACTGCACATCACCTTCCAGAGATTTTATCTCCTTATAGCCATCTCACTCACTGCACACTACTATTCTGTTACCAACCTGTACTTACAGACTTTTTTCTGCTACTGTGCAGCACCTAACAGGTTGTTTTTAATAAGTTCCCATTTTATTTCATTTATTAGGAATGAATGATGCGTCAGTAAACAGAACTCAGGTTTAGACTTAAAACATCACTTATAAAAATAGAACTGCTACATGCTTCAAGATGTCTAGCTAGTTTGAGCCATGATCCTCTGCAGATCCTACAAGCTCACGCCATGACAAAGTCAGTCCTTGCACATGCTGTGCTATTTTCCTAACCTTTATAGATTAGAACTGTGCCAGTAACAGTGCAAAGCTGCAAATTTCCCAAGCATCTTCCAAGTTCATTTGAAACACTGTTTTTGACCAGACTCCAGGGCATGTAGAAATGCTTGCTGTATTAGTACAACACGTTAGTGCAGCAAATGAACACCAGGCCAAACATATGGACGTGTGTCAGATCTACGAGACAGACGTAGCACCAGCTGCACACTCCTGGTAAACATGATATGCTGTGGACAAGGCTGGTTTATGGAATTTTATTCTGATCATTCATGCACAGACACTTATTAACAGACACTTTAATCATACTCCTCTCCAGGCTAAGAAATCTACTGATGCATCCCTAATGAACTTCCCAATGGATATGCAATTTCATGTCTTTTCTGCTCACACAATTTATGAACTATATAGTCTTCTTATCTCATGACTTCATCCACCTTGTCAGCAAATTTAAAATAAGCACTTTTGACCATTAACATAAGATTAAATTCTGTCCCTTCACCCTTGTACCTATAGATCCAACCTAATAGGCCAGGTATTTGTCTGGCAAAAGGACCTGCCCTAGATACTCTGCTCAGCTTAACTAGAATAGAACTTAACCTACTGTTTCATTCTGCAAGCAAAGTTTGCAAGCGACACAATTTCAGAATCATTTAAATATTGTTGAAGAAGCCTCTGATAAATGCTTGACAAATCAAAGTTCAGTGACAAAGCAACAAAGCCAGCAATCAAGTCTAATTCTTCCTCCCCCTGCAGTCTTAGCTGTTGAAGTGACATCAGTTCACAACGTCTAAGAGCTCAATCACCATAGTAACTACAGTTAAAACTGAAGGGAGAAATCACTCTCCTGGTTTCAAAGAGAATATATAACATCAAACTGCTAACCTGCCTGTGCTTTCCAGAAGATGTACCTTAAGAGTTTGTCCTTGCCTAATCAAGTGAAAAGTCACACCAATATTTCAGGGAACGACAATTCAGAGAAACGTTATTTTAAAATGAGTGTGGTTTAATGTATTTGGTGAGCTTCACACATGGTATTAAATCAAGCAGTATAGCTGTGATGGAGAATATATAATGAGCACATACTATCTGTTAAGCTGTCCTGATGTGTCTACAAGACAAGACTCAATTCTGTAGATCTGAGCATTTCCCCAGGACACAATCCTATCTCATCATGGAAGGACAGAATGTCCTCGGACAGGGATCTTTTTCGATGACACTGTGAAGATTAATGCAAAAAAAAGGGGTTTTTTTTCCCTTTAAAGGTCAATGATGAAATTCTTCATCTCTTCTGATCAAAACTGACTGTGCAATGCTGCTTAACAAAGTGCACTGCAGCTGTTTCAGAATGATCCCAAGAAAAAGGAGTTCACTGGGGAAATGGCACCACTTTTAGTTTTGCATACCCAAATGATACGGTCACATCTTCACTTTGTCTTTTATATTGCCATTATTAAGTCTGAAATTACCATCTTGTCAAGGACTTCCCCTGGTCTTTTCTCATTTTACATTGTAAAACACCTTCCCTATATAAAAAATTTTGACAGTCTGCTCTCAGATAATAACAGAACTGCAGAAGTCTGCTCTCCCAAGAGATTTTGGGCTTTGCTGGATTATGTACAACATTCTTTGTTGACCCATACCATTAGCAGCCTTGAGGGAATCCCTGTCCTGACTTCACCTTCACAGGTCACCCTCATTTATAATATACAAACAACCTCTGACAAGCGAAGCAAGAGAAGGCATAGCCAGTAGGCTGCTAACTGAGATCTCATGACAAAGTTTGTCACCAGCATTGTGATGATGTTTTAGTTCTCATACTGAGACTGGCAGAAGATGAATATTCTTAGTGCATCCACAAAGTCAGCAACAATTTTTGAGACAATACCTGCTGCAAAAATTAGAGTCTTAGCTCTATTTGGCTAAAAATGGATTACCATATCAGAGAAGATAAGGCAAATTAGATTTGAACTAATTAATCAATTAATGTCAACTTGGGCTTTCCTGAACTATTCAACTGGAATTCTGAATCCAAGTTCAAAACAAATTGCTTTCCTTTCAGTGCTAACATCTAACAGAAACAAACTGACACTCTCCATTCCCCCCACCCCACCCCTTGCCTTCTGCACACACATACTCTAGGTGTTAAAAGGACACCGTTCTCGAAAAAGGAAGCCCTACTGTATTTCAGAAGATGCATGGTTATATATATAGAAATATATATATATGCATATATACAAAATTGTTCTGGTGATAAAATTAAAACTTTTTTTTTCTATTTAGCTATTTCTCCACCCAAAGAAACAATCTGGGATAAAAAAAGAACAGTATTTTTCTTAATATTTAGTTTTCTCTCGTGATCATTAGATTGTTTTCTCTGCAGGTTGAGGAAGGTGATCCTTCCCCTCTCCTCAGCACTGGAAAGGCCACACCTGGAGTGCAGTGTTCAGTTGCGGGCTCCTCAGTACAAGAGAGATATAGAGCTATAAGGCAGAGTCCACTCCCTCTAGGGAGGGCTGCTAGGATGATCAAGGCACTGGGCATGTCTCAGAAACGGAAAGGCTGAGACAGCTGGCCCTGTTCATCCTGGAGAAGAGATGGCTCAGAGGATCTCATCCATGCGCAGAAATACCTGAAGGGAGGGTGCAGAGAGGATGGAGCCAGGGTCTCTTCAGTGGTGTCCAGTGCCAGGACACAAGAGGCAATGGACACAAACTGAAACACAGGAGGTGTTGTTTGAACATCAGGAAACTATTCTACAATGAGAGAGATGGAGAACTGGCACCTGTTGTCCCAAGAATTTGCAGAGTCTCCATCCCTAGAGATAGCTGAAAGATGTCTGAACATGGCATGGAACAATTGGCTCTAGGTGGCCAGGCATGAGCAGGTAAGGTTGAACAAAATGACCTCCAGAGGTCCCTTCCAACCTCAGCCATTCTGTAGCCCACGAAACGAAATCTAACCACTTAATGAAACAAAACCAGTATTATCAAAAACAATTAAGATCTGCTACCACCTTTACAGAGACTTGTAATATATTAGACAAATTCAAATGAAGTTTCATGAAAATACAGACTTAGAAGCATGTATTCTCTCAAGCAGACTTATATAAACCTTTATTCAAAACAGATGGAGGAGAAAAGTGGATAATGAAGTATAAAACATCAAATTGCAGATATAACTTCATACTAATATAAAGAGAACTGCAGAACTTACTGAGTCAGTCCTGTGTTGGATTGTTATGTAAATGCTTTGGATAAAGAAATTTGAAAGGACAACTCAGGAATCTCTTTCTGCAAGTCAGAAGATGACTCCCATAATAACACTGGAAGCTTTGGGCTAGGCAGTGAGGTTTTTATCAGATCCAAAAAAAACCCATTCTTCCTTAAGCAAAATTCTAACTGAAGTCCAAACCAAAAATTTTACAGTAGAGGCACTGGTTGGTCCACAAAACTGAAGGAATTAAAAGCAATTCCATTGTTTTTCTGTGCTGTGCTATTTCAAACAATGCATTGCTAACAGACTAACTGGTCAAAGTATTAATTTACTGAATTATGAGGCAAGGAATGGAGATGAAAGAAGTTGGTGTATTTTTTCTCCTATTCTCAGTATTTTGAACAGCAAAACTACCTGGTTATTAAATTGGCAGATTTTACTTTAAAACCTTCACTCCATATCATCCATGATTAACAGCTGACCTGTGGAGCAATGGAGGAAGACTTCAATTGTCTGTGTGGTAAGCTGCAAATTTCAGCACTCTCACCTTAGAGAATCAATTCTCTACTTATCTACCACTGCAGTTTCTGAGTACCTGTGGAGTACAGCAGTATGTAATGTCTTAGAGATGTCAAGATATAGGCTTTATTAACCAGGAGAGACATGAAAAGTTCAGGGTTAAGGGTACCTGACTTTCTAACAGGGAAAAGGTTAAAACTGGGGTAACAGACAAAATAAGACAATATACACTTTCTTCAGTTTAGAGGTAATATTACTTTTTAGGCACTTTTGTGCTTTTAGCTCAGATAGTCTAGAAGAATAGTGTAGATTTAAATTAGACTTTGCATTCATTTACAGTAGGTTTGACTAATACTATTAAATATCTATTTACTTGCAATACAACAGTAAAATTTCTAGAAAAGCCTAAAAAAGTCAAACTAAAATAAGAAGTAAATACATAATAAATACTTCAGCCTCTTTGGAACCTGTATTATTTGTGAGAAGTTCTAGATGGATATTAATACAATTTTCTCGGCAAAGTTACCTTCAGATTGAAAGCACAGTTTATCAAAAGTTTGTGCTGCTAGCTGGTTTGGACAACCCAAATTTCTCCTCTGCCCCATGGATCACTTTTGCCTTTGTGTGGCCCTTTGAGAGACAGAACACTGAACCATGGAAAGGAACATATGAAGGTAAAGTAAAAAACCCAGAAAAAACCCTGTTGTTTGGAACCCAGTTCATTTCCTCAGTATAGTTTATTTTATAACTTGACACCAGCGGAAGAGACACAGCTGAAGAAGCTGCTGTAGGACAAGCTTGAGCACTGAGAGAACAGGGACTGCTTAAGCTGCCTGTGCTACCAGAAGAAATGCTTATCAAGCAACAGCTTCAGCCCTTTCACAGCCAACTTTCCAACATGGTCCTTCTTGTCTGTCTCAACACTTCAAATAAACAGGGATCTAAAAAGAGGATTGTTTTAATTCTGTTATATCCTTCTACATCTGATTACTAACACCTGCTGCAAGAGTTTGAACTGTGGTTTTCTACAAAACGCAATCTAAACAAGGACATGAGTGTATCACCACATGTTACACAACTAGACATGTACTATAAACCTGAGCTAGCTTAACAGGAAACCTAAAAGGAAAATACTCCAATACAGCAGTACAAACATCTTTGTCGTTGGATTGCTTGAAAATCTCTTATCTGAGCAAGACCATGTTTTTGTGATAAAATCATGAAAAGATTTTCTGAGCAAGCATACAATGAAACTGGGCTAGAAATGTAGTATAACTAGGGAATATTAAAAAAACCCCAAAGAATGCTTGCTGTACCTGCTTAGATTCTTTTCTACTTGATGAAAAGAATTTTATATCAGCTGCAATATTTCTAATGAAAAAAGTTTGCATTTTTTGTTTCCCCCTCAACATGTATCTACACCTTTCACCAAACTCTGATTTTATACTACTACATATGCAAGGCTTGATCAATTAAATCTTTCCGTTGCTCTGTATGGGCATAGCAGAAGCCTTTTTCCCATTTCACAAGTGATTTAGCAAAAATGACATTATATAAACTCTGTGACTGAAGAACATTTTCCCACTTCTGGGGCCTTAGGTGCATATCCAGTCACACTTACATGCAATGATAGCATGAAACCCACAAACACATCTTGTTTCTGGGAAGGACCTGACATACTGACTGGGAGAAAAACACTGCTTGCCAGCCATGCCTCATCAATGCACATCAGCCTCACAGTCTGCACACAGATGAAGAATCTAGGACACAAAGATGAAATGTCCATGTTCTCAGAGAACACAACAGACAGTAAGAAACATACGCTAAATATAAAATAAAGGGGGGAAAAAGCACCCCAAATAAGCCAGTATCTAATTTTTTTACATGTCCTCTTTACAAACCTTCTCTGACTAAGGGGTATTGGTCTGTACTGTTCCCAGTCAGGTCTGCCTGCAAATTAGTGCTGGCCTTCTCAGCATATGGCTGATGTGTCCTTCAAGCAACACAAATGATGATGGCTCTTCCTGAGAGTCAGTACTGATGTCACTTCTTCAGAGAAGACAGCAACAGTGAAAATTACTGTTTGCCATCACTTCACTTCTGATTTTCTTGATTTTTTCCTATTGACGTAAATTTTTAATCTGTGTATCGCTTCAGACATTACCTTCATATCTATTTCTGTACCGTGGATCTGCTGAGCTACTGTTTTGATGATTCCAATGACAATATCCTGAAGACCTTCTCTTTCTGAATAGTAATGCAGAATGAGTCCCTTCCCCTTCTCCGCATCCGTGCATCTGAAGGAAGGGGCTCGCATACCCGGGTAAATAGTAGCGAGGTGGTCATGCAAAGCATCCAGGTTCTGGAAGAAGAAATTAAAAACATGATTGTATGGTATTCACTTTTTATTTCTGAAGAAAGTAAGAACATATTTTGTCTATTCTGAACACCCCCTTTCTCCTACTGCTCATACTTCTATGCTTTTGCCTTTTTCTCTGTAGAACTGTCATCACAACAGGCTTTTCAGGTAGCCTGAAATGTTCTTTCTATCTACCATGGCAATTTCTGAACAATGAATGGCATAAAAATTAGGACTATTATAAATTACTCCAGTTAGTAAGAAGTCGTGCTTGTGCAGTCGTGCTTTTTTGAAAAATTCAGATGATTAAAGATCTCTTGTGTGTTTCTCAGTCTGGTACCTCATCCAGTTTCATTCCTTCCAATTCTAGTCTCTATAATCTCTTCAAGTATTAATTCAGGAGTCAAATACAAATAAGCATGTCTGAATAAACATAAATCTTTCTCCTCATTAAATCTTTCTCCTCATTATCAATGAAAAAGCCTAGTTCTGACATCCTAACAACCAAATTTACAGGGCCCGACAAAGCTTCAAATTTTCAAGTAAAGATTTAAATGCTTGGAAGACCAACCTTTATTTATTTTTTTTTTTGACAATAATCGAAAAACTCCACAGAATAAGTAGAAATATCACAGCTGCTGTAATAATGGATCAGAAAAAGTTGTTCAGGAAAGAGATCTTCTTTTTTTGCTGCCACTGTCCCAGACATCTCATGTATTTAACTTTAAATCTTAACCAGACAAATTGTGATCTGGAGAGCTGAATTATAAACTGATAGGCATACCTAATAAGTATATTAAAGAGAACAGTGAGACCAAAATCACACTTAAAACAAAACACTAGATTCAACTTTGATTTTGAAGTAATTATCAAAGCTCCAAATTGCTATTTACTGTACATTTAACATAGAGCAACCTAGTTTGCAGGATAGTGTTGCAAAATTTTTTATTTATGTTGTAAAAATTCCCTCACATCTTAAGTCCAGAACATTACTGCATATTTTAAATGTTGCTCTCTCACTGCCCTGAAAATAACTGCTACCACCAGGCTTTCCATATTGTTTGTTTTCTGCCAATATAGGAAGTGAGGTGAAAATATATTTTCAGTGTGCTGTCTGGGAAATTCTCCACCTTTCATGAGCATCTGTCGATCATCAAATTTGTGGAAGCATACTGAACTTGATTTCATGTGAGCTGTGAAGTGCTTGAACAGCTGCCTCTTCTCCTGGAGACCTCCAGAGAAAATGACACTCTTAGCAATGAATTCCGTGGGATGCACTTAGCCTGGAATTTCCTCCTTCAGTTTTTTAGCTTGTTTCAAATTCATGTTTTTGTTGCTATATCAACATCTCCAAACTAGAACTTGAAGAGGCAACAATCTGGGAGTCAATTCATTCCAGCTGTTAGTGGGCATTGACAAGAAAACATAATGCTTGAAGGCAAATTCTGTTAAGAACCTTGTAGGGTTCAAGACAATGAAATTGGAAGAGACTGCTTTGAAAGAGTGTGGATGAGAAGAGAGCAAGAGAGATGACTGGCTCTGAAAGATTGCCCTGCCATTTCCTTAATTGGGTGCAGTACTGTGGTTTCAGTACATATGTCTCAGAAACAGCCGGGATATATTGACCTTTTGGGAAAAAACTTTTAGGGAGGATGATAATCTTCCCTGGTCAGTCACCAGCTGAAGAATTTCAAATGGGGAATGGCCAATGTCAAGGACAGAATTTTTCTAAGATGGTTGTCTAAGTATTCACATTTAAGCCTGGCACAAGTGTGACTAACAACTGGCAGTAGCCCCATTCTGCAAAACCACTTTGCCACCCTTCTACCCCTTTACTGCTGACTTTGTCAGAGCACTATCACAGGTGAAGTCCATGTGATATGTCTTTCAGTGTTTACTCTCTTATCTTCCAGAGTGGGGGACTTACAGCTCACTGTATTCAAAACCTCACTCCAACACATAGTCAGGGAGTAGATATGTTTTTTCAGATCAAGGAGCTGAAATCACTCCCAGATCTAGACATTGTCATTGTTACTCCTACTTCTAATTTTTTGTTGTGTTTGATCCATTCTAAATTGATACTGCAGCTTCTGAAAGAACAAATGTCTCTTTTATAGTATGTTCACCTGCTGTGAGGCAAAGGTGTGCTCAGGTACAGATTATAATAGACTCAGCTCTCTCTCTGAATTCTTGGCTCCTAGACTGCTCAGATGTATGCCAGAGCTTGTCCTGGGACCAAAGGACCAGTTCTAGAGCTTTGAGGAACAGTGATCAGCTCCATGGTGAAACGCAAGGGAATCTCCAAGCAAGAACAAGCAGTCATACTAAATGAGGCAAAACCTGGTCTGTCTAAAAGTGAGAGTTGTGGTTGGCACCTGAAATACAAAGATATGCTGTTCGGTGCTGTGTGGTACACAGCAACTGGAAACATACCTAAAAGAGGAGTTCATCCCCTGAATTTTATTGCACTGCAATCATGAAAACATAAACAGCTATGTAAACAATTCCTTAAATGAGAGAACTAACCACTACTCCAGTATTTGATTTTCACTCAGTAGAAAGCTACTGAACTGAACACAAAAGCACACTTCGGGTTTTGTAGGAGGTACCTCTTTTCACACGGCTTCTCTTTGGCAGTGTCTTTCAACATGATTTGCAAATTTTCCATGCTTGTGTTTTCAACAGGAAGTATAAATATTTAATTTAGTTGGCCTTTTTATTTTCCACTGTCATGAACCGTGAAGTACCTATGCTTCAACTATGAACAAACTAAATTTCCTTGAGATGTCAAAGCAAACAGAACATAAATATGAGATTTATTTTCAAGTATTTAAAAAAGCTGCAGTTCTCAATTATTTTGTATATATCCTGGACTCAGTATACATTTCAAGAAGCACCTTTTGGAACCCTATTATGTATTTTAAGAATCTGAGAAAAGTTTGGGACATTAAGTCCAATCTGCACCTATTTTTGTAACAGGTGTAGAAAGTAGTTTCCAGACCTAATATGACTGCTGGAAGATGCAAAAGTAATAAATCACAGCTAATGTTGATTTTCCATTGTAATAAAAATCTAAAAAGTACACTTCTGGCACAGCTACTAATACATTAGTTCTGTTAACATTTAGAGAAGCATATAATAGCCAATGTCATCTATTAACACTGAAATTCAAACAAAGCAGCTTAAAATGCTGTCATTACAAGAATATAAATATAAGCTGTTTCCACTTTTATAAATGTTTGGTGTGCATAACAAACGTGTCCAGTCCTTTCATCAGCACATGTGGTAAGGAATGAAAAGAGAAGTGTATTATATGGAAAAGGGCATGAGGGAAAGGAAATAATCTGTATTTCTGGCCCATACATGAGTAACCAAAGTGATGAAGCAATGGGCCAGCTACATCTTTTTTTTTCCTCCTCTCCTGTTCTTGCTCAACCTTAACCACAACCTCAGTATGTGAGTTATCTTCAGAAATCACTTTTATCTGAAGGTTTGCTTTGAGAGCAGCCTGTGAATGAAGCTATGAAATATAAAGGATGTCACATCCAATAGACAGTAGTTTACAGACCACTCATGATATGCACATGTTGGGACACCCACATACCCTGTCTGCCCAGCAACTGTAGATCATGGAACTTGTACAAGAAGTCTGGGTTGACTGCATCTAGGATGCCCTGGAATGATGCAGGTTTTGGGGCAGTGAGACACACAAGTAAATATTCAAGTAATCCAGCAAACTATGATTCTGCTTTTTCCCTTCATGCTGGAGAGATTATAAGGGTAGAGATGACAAGATTTTCAGAGAAAATCAATAGTTTTGACAGTTAGCTTTTGGGCAATCTCCAGTTCAATGCTTTTAACTTCATTACAGTACTCGGTTCTCTCCAAGAGTAATATAGATCACAAATCTTAAATACAAAGTGCTTACTGAAGTGACAATCTTCAGGTGACAAAAAAGGGAAGGCCATTTTTCTACTTAGAAATAACATTTTATCGTAGACCCTACATTTCTTCCATGTTACTAAAAAATCATTTTCATTTTGTTTTTGTTTATAGTGCAGTATCATGATGTCTTGCATTTAGGAAAGCACACAAATTGACTTAAAAACTGCTTCTTTATCCTACCCTCAGTACATGGATGAAGGATAACATCTGAAGAGGTAAGCTGTTATGAGCCCTAGCTCTGTACATAACATACTATTAAAAATATCCAGTATCTATAATTAGTCAGAGGTAACAGAAGAAATACACTAAAAATCTGAAGATCACATTTACTTCAAATAAAGTCTTGTCACTTCAAACACCCCCNNCCCCAATTTGTTGCATATGAATACTCCTGTGCAAAATTTCTATTTGGAATTTCAAATTAAATTTCTGTTCACTGGGCCATAATTCTGTCTGGTATCTGAAACAATTTGGCACAAAATTCTTACCTGCAAAAACTCTCTGACATTTGAGCCCAAGACACGTAGAATTGTATCATAACCAGATTCTTGACAAAACACAAAAAACATCTTCCCAAACATTTGAAGAATTTCCCCAGCATTTAGATCTAGTTAAAACAGGAAAATATTATTCAGTCCCAACACTGTTATTTCATGCACTTGCTTATTTCTTTACTCTTATATTCTTAAACAAGAAAGACAGTACCTAAAGACTACCCAGATCCAGTAGGTCAAGAAAAAAGTAAGATTCAGGGTTCATATGGCAAATAATGTGTAACCAATACAGGAATTTCATTACGATTTACCAATTACCATTATTACTTCACCACACTGTACATTTCGCACACGTATAGCATTTAGATTTTGATAGTGGAAAATGAATCACTTCTTGAAAATAAAGGAACTTGGTTGTTAGTAGTGCTCGCCTCAGCAGAGTTAATTCTAATTTACAATAGCATGAAACTACATCAGCTGCTCCAATTCAACATTACTACAGTCATCAGTCTTATAGATTCTTGGCTAATTACTGATGCAGAACAATTTCATACCACACTTGGGTCTGCAAATAAAATAATGCTGATGGGCATAATTCTACCTTTTCAGTTCCAGACCAGAGCTGCAATGACTAAAAATGAATGCAACCCAAATCAATGGCTGATATGCAAGTAAATGAAATGTGTCCATGCCACATGCATTTCTGTAAATCAGCATTGTTCTTTAGAGATCATTCATTAATTCATTCACTGCTCTTGCAGCAGTGGTTGAAACTTGGGTGTATTGGAAGGCAGTTGCAGCAGGATTTTACTTCAGGACTGCTTGTAGCACTGCCCGTGCTCTGTAGATGAGGAATATTTCTCAAGTTTAAGATGGAATACTTTGGAAGTAATAAAAACTATTTCAAAGAATAAAAGGAGTAAAATTTTTTTAGAGAAATAAAAGAAATACAATTCTTTCCTCTAAGATTGAAAAAAAATGTGTCACTTCGATTAATACTAAATAATTTTATTCTATTTTATTATAATTAATTGATTTAATACTTTGACTAATACTAAATATTTGATTAAATAAGTTTTCACTTCCTCTGTGCTAAATCCTGTTTCTCTGCTACACAGATTTGGAGGGCAGGAGGGGTACTACCTTTTTTGTGATGAATGGGCAAAGAAGATATCTGTACTACTTACTAAGGACCTTGCTTGCAGCTGCAACAAGGTCATAGGTTTTGGAATCATCGTATATTATTCTGACCAGAAACTGTCCCTCTTCATCCAGCTGCGCTTCCTTCCTAAAAAGAAAACAGAATAAAATATTTCTGCTTGAGCGAAAAGCATCATACAGATAAAAGTCTTTTAAATAAAATAAGTTTATAGAGTTATTTAAGACAGAAAATTAGAAATAAATTTGTTCCATATCTCAGTCATTAGTGTACAATACAAATATTTCAGACCATGACTGTTCTGTAAATAATTATTAGCTATAGGAAAATAAATATGATTTTTCAGTACAGAGCCTCAAAAAGAAGTTGCTGTACTAATAAAGACACAATCTGCATTTTAAAATAACAGAATATCCAATAATGCAGCCCGTGATGGGCTCCTTAAACACGTTTAAAGCTTTTTCATTCCATCACATTTTAAATACAGTTTATTTACAAAAGGCATGGGATGTTTCTAACAACCATCAGCACATATGTCCAAAAAGGAATTTAAAATACTGATGCAGGTACCAAATCAAATCTCTTTTTTCATAATTCTGCACCGTAGATAGGAAGAAAAAGGATGCTAGGATTTTGCAAGGCCTTGTTCTCACATTGCACATCAATTTTCACGTGTAAAAAAACAATTCTCATCTTACACTTTGCTAAAGCACAGTAAAAATACACATTTCTTCACTAAAGGAAACAACTCTCAGCACCAGGTTTAAGACAAGACTCATACATATGTCCTGTGTACACTTACTAATCCTACTAAGTAAAAAACCAAAACAAAATAACTACTTTGTTTTTCAGGGTCATGTACTATTCTCCTCAACACGAACATCGAGTCAGCAGCTTGTCCAAAAGGCAGCACAAATCGGTAGGCTATTTTTTTTTACTGAGGAAAAGAAGTTGATCCCCCAGACAATGAATGAACTGTCGTGCTTCCCAAGCTTTGCATTTGGCACAAGTGAGTTATTAGGGAGGGCCCACAAGTGCCTTCCTCCCTGTTTCACCCCATCTGCATGGCACAGGAGCCAGGCCACTGGTGCTGCAGGAGAGTCCCAGCTCTTGGGAGGACAAGGAGCACCTTCATGGGCAGGCAGACCCCAGGACACTGAAGAGCCAGTTGCCCATGTGGTTGGTCCTGCTGTGCACAGAGCATGCCAATGGACATGGCCCTGTCTCTGCCCAGCTTCAAGTAAAGTAATGTTCTGTATTTGCTCTTATTTCCCTTGCAGATGAGGAGATGTGCAGAGGGGCCTGCTGTGTTCTCTGATGAAGTCGTGCCCTGTTTGTTGAAGTCCTCATCTGGAAAACGAGCATAGCCTCCTTTCTCAGTATGTTTTTTAAAATAGGTGTTCACCTCCTGTGGTGTTGCCTACGATGACTCTCTATAGAGACAGTGTGCTTTGTAGAAATAGTGACAAAAGAGGAGACATTTGTGAGTACTCATGTTCTAGTTGATGTACTTAGAATATATTTTGGCTCAGCAAAACTAGTATGATCATGGCATCATTAGTACATTTGCAGGTGGAAGGTCACACCTACCTCATTAAAAAGAAATTATACCCTATCACTAAATGTATCTCTATGCTGCAGTACATTTTGGGAAGTCAAAAGAAAGGTAAAGAGACAGGAAAGCCTTGAAGTGAATTACTCAATCACATTTTATGTCACACACAAAAAAAAAATCGGTACACGATGTTGCTCTTCAGAAAAAAACCCCTTAGAATTAGAAAAAACTATAAAAAAGGCAGATTATGAGGTAGGTTTTTAAAAAATCTAAGCACAAGGAATGCAAATCAAGACATTCACCAACTTGGTAGAAGTATTATTTCTCTAATGTACAAATGAAAGAGGACAATGAGTAAACAATTATTTACTAGTACCATGGTAATGAAGAGCTTTTACCAGTATGACAGAAATGCTCTTTGAGATAAGGCTCAAGCCTACAGAGTCAGTATTTCTAACTTCTGAATTTCTCTTGGTCACCAGAGGAATTATAAAAACCTACAAAAAGTAAAATACTAAATCTACAATGTAAAATCCTTCATCCCCTTTTACATCAAATTCTTTCTCTCCATTATCATAACATAACCAAGCATAAATTAAAACCAAATTCTTTGACTGTAACTCAGGTTTTAATTTTCTAAACTGGTGTCATTTATTTTAAAAATAATTAATACAAAATAATAATTCCTGCAGAACAATTCAAGAATTTACAGATGTAGTGAAATTATCCATCCACAGAAACATTTCATGGAGTACTTAAAGGGGAGAGGTCTGAGAATTAAGGATTCTTGTTCATCTTAAAACTGCTAGATGGCAAATGGTACTGCTGAGAAGGCCTGATTCCAATTTCATATGGCAGTATTCTATTGACCTATGTGAAATGACTCATCATTTAGCCCTCCAGTTTGTAATCATCAGTCTTTGATAATCTGTTCACTTAATGGATATCTGGAACCCATTATTTTCTTTTTCCTCTTCATCTTTGTTTAATCTTGCTCCTCACATTCTTCCCACTGTCCAAAAATTACACAACATCGTTTTAAAATTTCAAATATGTATTATTTATTAATAACTGAAGTACTGTAACTGTTACTTGAAATAACCATTTTTATACTCACTCTAAGAATGATGAACTGAAAACAAGCTAAGCAATTTTTGTAAATATGACAAGGTTATGGGGAACGTGAGACTACATAGCCCTCATAATTCTACATAAAAGGAACATCATTCTCTAGCCAATGACACAAAAAAAATTGTAATAACCTTAATTAAGCAGGGTCTTAAAAAGGAGTTGTTAGTGGGCAATGATGTCTTGAAACATAAGAGATCAGTCAAGGACAAGAAGGTAAAGTTTACCTTTCCTAAGAACAGAACTGAAATGAGTATGAGAAAAGAAAACCACCTTGATTCTTGGATTCTCATAACATGGCATGTAACACAAGTCAGCTACAGTTTGGAGGGATGTTTGCAAAGGGTGAACAAACTTTCCCACATCTCGGATACACGCTGTGCTTTCTTTTAGTCTCTCTGATCTGAGCCAAACCACAAAGGATAATACACACATCTGGAAAAGCAATGAACATCCTCAAAAATACTGCATACTTGCAGAGTCCAGTAGACGGAGTTTCTCTGTGTGAGAATTTTCTCTACGAAAAATTGACCCAGTTTGATTATATTGGTATCTCTTTCAAAACTTCTTATACTTCTTTCCAACTACATTGACTGGAACTTTTCCTGTTTACTTCTCTGTGCCAAGCCATTCTTCTTTTTTCTTATTTTATTTGTCTTTAGTTTATTTTGTCAAAGTTTTTTTTCAGTATCTGCAATTTCTCTGAGCCACCACTTTTTAAAATAACCACTGGTTATTTCAGTACCTATTCCATTTAATTATTTTAACTTTTTTTTTTTTCTAGTTTACTCTAGATCCTTTGGATCACTCAGCAGCCACCTTCTCTGTAGCCTTACTGACATATTTCCCATTAAAAGTATTTTTAAGGTAAGCAAAATTTTCTAGAAAATTTGTAAAAGTAAATACTTACTCGTGAGGGGGATTACACTTCTCAGTCAAAACCATGCACGTAAAAATTTCTTTGCTTGTTCTACAAATATGGCAAATACCATGACGATGTCTAATCCAAGCCTGTGTCAGAAGATAAACTGCTTTTTAAGATCCATGCTTGAAAATTATTAAATTTCAGAACTTTCTTCTTCCTTTCTAAGTCAATTCCTTCTCCCTACCTCCAAGATCTGTTGTGCTGGTACATCCCAACAATTCAGATAGGTGCTGAGATGAAATAAAATCCAGATTAGATTTCTATCTTTCTGCTAGATGAATTTCCCTGTCTGCTCCATCACCTGTTCACAGAAGTTGCTGGACATACAGACAACATGTAGTGATTGAGGACAGGCCTCTGAAGCTCTTCTGCCTCCCTCAGTAGTCTGACAGCAGTGAGAACTTCCAAAAGTCTTTCTCTCTGAAATACTAGTTTTAAGACTATATGTGATGGAAAAATGCTGCTCTGAGTTTATCCAAAATGACCACTGGAAAGTGAAAGCACTCCTATTTTTACAGAGGCACTGGTCCTTCAGCAAGTCTACAGAATATCAGGTCCTCTAATGAAGGTGTCTGAGACAGCATCACAGCTATCAGCAGCAGAGAGGCTGACAACGACTGACCAGAGGCTGCTAACCCCAGCAGCTCAGGAAACAGGGCAGTGTCATTCAGGTGAAGGGCAATACCTAAAATTTCCTCATGGCTGCAGTTTTCCCGCCTAATTAACTGACCCTACCTGATTTCTCAAAGCTGCCTGCATTTACACTAAGGAAATGGTTCTACAACAAGGCTGACTGGAAGAAGTACACGACAGTGTTGTGAAAACGGTTATAATTAATACTAAGAGTGAGGCTGCTTTGTCAGTTTTGCAGAGCTGCTGTGGTTAGCTGTCCATCAACAGTAATTTCTTACATTTGTATTTGGCTGACCACATTTCAGAGAAAACTTCATAATCCATAGCTTTACAAAAAACTGTGGCATTTCCCTCGAAAGGTTTTGCTGCAATCTTTAGTTACAGTTTTTGACCAGATAAAATTATGGGAGGAAATTAGTATAGTTCCAATGTTTTCTGCAGACTGTGGTGTTTGACCACAAAGACATTAACAGCAATAACATGTTGGTTGCTTTCTTAAGAACTTGACTGGAAATGAGCCAAAAGCAACAAGCTCTGGCAAACTCCCAAGCCCTGCTTAATTCTTTAGTGAAGCAGCAGTATTACAGTAGCGAACTTTTAACTTTTATATGGCTGTTCTTTCAAAGTAACTTCCAAGTCAAATAGAACAGAATTTACAATTAATGTTTTATTCACATTCATAGAGACAAAATAATTGTGGGTTTTGCTCCCACGTAAATTTATGTTCAAAACATTAACACACACCAGGATTTTAATGCTCTTGCCCAAACCAACTCCTGTCACGGTATTTCATGGTTCAAAACTTACATCCTATAACATGCCTGTCCTAACTCCTACAGTCTGGCAGCCCTTTTTATTTACTCTAGACTAATTTTGTATGATTACACTGAGCTATTTCAATTGTGGGAAACAAAGATTCCAGCCCAGACTTTTCTAAAATGCTTTTGTTTTCCTCCAGAATGTTTCTATTATCCAAGTTAATGTGAGGCAGTTTACTTGGGCAAGAGAAGAACCTTAACCATTGCACCATGGAAAATAGCAGCTATACAGAGAGTATTTTTCACATACAGATTTGGCCTTGAAATCAGTGGAAAAATTTCTATTTAACAGATCAAAGCTGGATCAACTCTTACACAGCCTTTCCTCCGTCACTCATGCTAACACCCCCCAAACTGCTGTTGATTTAGCAGCACAGAACAGCATTAGAGGTGATACATCTGTGTACAATGGTCCCTTTGAAAATCTTTCCCATTGTGCAACTAGGTTAGAATTTGTAAACACACTGCTAATGTTCAAAGGTAATGTTAATAATTCATAGAAATGGCTGAAATGCTATGTGTGGACAAACATTCCGAGAAAAAACTATTCTTAAAATCAGAATAGATCCTGCACTTCAGATTTTTAAACCATAGATTGCACACATTTTTATTTCTCATAGAAGTTTGAGGTAGTAAAGATTTCTTTTGTCCTCTTTGGAGATTTTAAAGCAACACAGCTAGACAAGATGTCACAGCCCATTCTGCACAAGGTGAGTTTTAATGTCGTTTTGCAATCAGATTGTAGTATTTAAATTGAATTTGCATAAATCATAATCAAGACGATTGCTGCTGACAAAACTTCTTTATTCCTGTTAAGTACCACTTGCTGTCCTGCCTCTGTCAATCAAAAAGCTGAAATCTTAAAAAAATTCTTACAGAAAAAGAATCCTCCCCATTTGTGTGAAGCAAATATTGAGAAATAATACGGTAGAAGACTGCATGGAACAACTACTTTGCATCCTGAAGATGCCCAGGCTTCTCTGTGATACAACATTTTTTATTACTTAGCTATTGGTGTCACTTTAAGATATCATCCAGTGTCCCAAAAGCACAACTGGATCTCTTCCTATGAAAACTCAGTCCAAAGTGTGCACACTGGGTGTGTCACCTCGAACACACCAAAACAGCAGCTAGTTCCAAACCCACCTCGAGGACTTCTTCCATGATACGTATTGTTTCTGTTGGGACTTTTGCCACCATTGTGCTTCAGTTCTCTTGGTGTACCAAGGATGGAAAAAGTACTTGCTAAATTGAAGAGATCAGTCAAAACAATCTTAATGACAAAATAACACTACTGCATTTAGAAACACAGCATGGTTCTGATCTCACTGATAGGAGCAAGTCAAGTTTAATTCCATTCCAAGAGTAGCACTCTTAAACAGGATTACATGGGTCAGAACTAGAGATGGTATCTGTGAAACCAGAATCATTGTCTTTGCATCTCATTTAAATTAAATGGCAAACTCACTGCTCATTGTATTACTTCACAGACAGTTGGTCTTTTCAAAATGCTTCTCATCTTTTTTTCATGTATTTCACACAGATGCTTTACTAAAAATGATTAAAAATATTGAGCCAGTCTTCTGAAAAGGAAAAAAAAGAAAATAGACTTGTGCATGTTGTGGATGGTCCAAAGATATTTTAAAATACCTAGCTGGGAAGAACATAAATTATATTAAGTTACAAGACCAAATAAAAATGGGAATCTGTCCAGGAAAATGATGTTGTGGGTAAAGTAAATAGGTGTATATATAGACTTCACAGTTCTGAGCTATTTCCCAGTTTTACAGGCTGGATATGGGAGTGTTTAATGTAGCTTTTCAAAACAAGATAATACTAGACAATACAGTTAACAAAAGTACAAGTTCCTTGCTGCTACTACAAATACTAAAAATATTAATAAAAATATAGAGCTAGTATTATTTTACTTCCTTTTATGTAAGTGGACTAAAAAGAATGGTATTTACAAAATACTCTTTCATGCATTTCATTTATAAGAGTGAATGACGTGTTTATACTGGCAGGTCTAAAAGCACTTAATTCTGGGAAAACTGCAAAGTACCTGAGAGATACTGCAAGAACACTCACGAAAAGTTTCATAACATGCCACTATTTCCTTTTAGCCAACACATTCCCAGAGGAACTAAAGAATTTGGCATCCACTCAGTTTAACTCCCGACCTTCAAGCAGATCCTTCCACTGGGAGGAACTGAAAGAGCAGGAAGTATAACATCCTGACCCTATGAAGCTTGTAAATATTAACCTCCATACTCATGCAGAATCATCTATCCAGCATCACTTAAAAAAAATTATAATGATATACTGATTAGAACTTTGGGATAGTATGAAATAAGGATTTAAAAACATAAACTACAAAAAATATTACTTTCTGGATAAAAACTCATTAATGTTAAAAGGTGTTTGGATTAAAAAGAAAAAAAATCTATTGTCGTTTCACCACTATGGCTTTCTAAAGTGTCTTTCTCTCATCTACTTACAGGCAATCTGTATTTTTTTTCAAAATTGTTATGAGATTGGTTGAACAGAGCACTGCCTTCAGCACTGGGTAAACCCACATGGTGCTAAAAGAGGTCACAGAACCTCCAATTTCTTGCTTTGTCCCAGATCATTGCAATTATTTACAACTGAGAACTACATGATCCAAAATAAGAATGGATTCACAATCTAAACTCTAGTGAATTGTCTATTTTTTTCACCAGTGTTCACTGTGACAACAGTTAAAATAATTTAAAAAGTGTGTCTGCAACACTTTTGAGCACAAAAGACTCAGTAAGTTCAGTAAACTGTAAAGCAAGCATTCCTTACAATAATTAATTGTGGGCTGGGAAAGGGAACTATCAAGTAAGCTCCCAGCAGTTCAACGAAGAAGGAAAAAAGACTCACAGGGGACTGACAGCCACCATTGCAGTATGCAGGTATACATGTCTATGTGGTAAACTCCATAACCCACTTGTTCACGACTCAGACTTCTACAGTTTCTGGGAGGAGAAATACAGAAGAAAAGAATAGGAAAGCCAGCATTTTGATGGGAGAAATCCCAAAGGCACTAATAGGATAAAATAAAACTGAAGTCCAAGACACATCTAAACCTACACTTTGAAATTTACATGGAGGTTGGCACCAAGGCTCTCTTGCAAATCAGCCCCTTGACAAGAAACACCAAAGATAACTGGAAGTCTCTTCACTTGCTTCCACTACAGATAATTACTAACTGAAGTGCCATACGTCACATTTTGTACAGATATTTGACTCTTGCTTCCTGTTTAGTTTGCACTTTTATTGCCTGGGCCACATGGTGATTATGTAGACATAATATGCACATACACACATGAGTGCACATCAATATTTATATGCATATGTACTTACATATACAAATAGAGTTTCTGCATTCTAAGCTGACGAGTGTCCAACTCCTCTCCTACCAGAAGTGACACTGTTATCAGTGCAGACAGATTGTTACAGACTATGGTACTGTTTTACATGCTTTTTAAAGGGCTGCCCTATATATAGAAACTACAGTCACTTGAAAACTTGAAAAACACTTTCCAGAACAAATACAATGAAATAAAACATGTCTCATAAAGAGCCATAAGCGTCTGGTGAACTTTTTTTTGTAGTTTAGTGAAAGCAGGAAAGATGGACTCAGGTCCACCCACAGCAACATTAGAGCAGTTTGCTCCAAGCAACATTTTCCTGACTGTTCCTGAGCCTGTAGGACACACCATACCAGCCACACCCATGAGCCCACAGAACCTGTTCCTTTTCCTCCAGGCTTCTAGTTCTTGCAGGAAAGGCTAGGTCCTACTCCACTAATGCACAACTATTTCATATTTTATGGTATCCCATTCCTCAATATATAACCTCAGGCTTGATTTACAGCAGCTTGCAAATCCAGTTCTGAAGACAGAATTATTCCTTTCTAGTAAGTCTTTCTGTGGAATTGATCTCTACACTAATTGCATGCAGAAGCATTAATTAGCTCTCCAACAATCTCATGAGGCCAATTATACCATTTCCATTTAAAACAGGCAAGGACACTGCAGATCAAAAAGGTTTTATTCATTTACAGTGCCCAGTATGCAACAGATGGTTCTGGTTTTTAGAGTACTCAGCACTTTTTATGCTCAAAACACAACTTTCATGGACTTTACAGACTATCAGCATCACACCTACAAGTTATCTAAATTCCAACACATTTTAAGAGCTTACTATTGCAACTTTAGCAGTGTTTAACTAGAGCTTTTGTGCATATTTTCCTCAGTTTCTGCAAAGGCAAACTACACTATAGTATGAGCTGTTACTACACCTAAACACTGTGCTAAGCAACAGCAGTAGGCCATAATCATGATTCTCACAGGATTTGTCAACTAATGTAAGTTGTGTTTTGATACATTAGTAAAAAGAAAAAAACGTCTCTGACAAAGTGACATTCTGAACTCAGCATACAGACACAGTCAGCCAAGCTAGTGCCTTCATTCTGCAGCTAACAAAGCTTTTTATTATTTGCTTTGTTTAAGTAGCGTAACAATGGACAATTTTTGCTGTGTAAGAAATTCCCAGGAAACAGTGCAATCCAAGTCCATCATCTGTAAAAAAATGATAAAATATATTCTTAAAAGCATTTCATGTTTATATTATTTATTTATATTATTTACTATTTTAGAATATCACTACAAATATAATTAATCAGAATAGCACATCCTGTCAATGAGTTCCTAATTATCTAAATGCAAGTGAAAGTCAGTGGAGTACAATTTTCAAATACATAAATGAATAAAAGCATCTACCTTTCCTGACTTAGGTAGGCAACCTACAACACTACTAATATACCTAACTGCTAGGAATACCTTTGAAAATTTACCCAATAATACGTATTCTTAAATCACTTACATTTCACTGCGAAAGCCATGCCAAGTCACTAAAGTCTGACCTATGTTAACCTCCAACAATAGGATGCAGAAGTTTGTCTGTTTAGTTTTCTACAGGCAAATGATAGTCCTGCAGTTTATTTCACTCCCCCAAATGGTACAGTTTTCTACAACTTTAGCTGAACCCAATTTGAAACTGAGCAGAGAAGCTTTCCACTTTCCTTTTCCACACTGCACCAGGATAATTTCTCAATCCTCAGGGTTTCACCATTTTAACCATAACAGGAGACTTACAGAAAAAGAAGCTTTTAAGAGCCTGGAGCCTTGGTAGGTGATAATCTGTGAAGCTCAGCGAACAAAAGTTTCCTTACTCCTAGGTCAAGCAATTGACTTTTGCTCTTCCTTTGTGTTGATTTAAAAGAATCTACTCCACAGCAAGGTACTGTAAAGTAAAGCACACCTTTATTGGCCAGGACGGGACCATGCAGGGGGTTAACACCTACCTCTGTGTGTCCGACATAGTCATCTTACAGAGGTTTTTTTATAAGTTTACAAGTTTGTCATTCTACGTTTACAAGTTCATCATTACATGTGTACAAGTTTGTCATCCACCCTTGCTTTGGTCACTTATAGAAAGTTACAGTCCTAGGGGGTCTTACATGACTTGCAGTTTTTTTATCTTAGGGTTACAAACACAGCACGCTATTCCTAATACATTTATCACATCTATTTTGCTAATACACATTTGATTCTACTAATACACTACTTGATTCTACTATTCTACTTGTACTAGTTACACTTCATCTATTATTGTGCATTGATTATGCTCCTATTGCATTTTTCTACCGTTTTGTGACATTTCCTCTATTTGTCATTAAAACGGCAGTTAGCATGCATCTTCCTGCTTATTGCTTAGCCCACAGGGGCTAGGCCCCTGCTCTGCAGACAAGTGGCTAGCCAAACCCATCAGCTCGTGTTCCATTCCCTTATCATCCTAGTCCACTCGGGTTTGTTTGGGATTTTTTTTTTTTT